>NNCF01126090.1:415442-446045 GCA_002313205.1 Laupala kohalensis | reverse complement strand
ATTGGTCCTGAACTCTTAACAGCTAAAATTAATGTTGAAAAATGGCGTACTTTGTAAAAGGGTTGCCAGAATAATAATTGTTATTAGTTATAATTGTTATTGTTATTAATAATACTAGATTAATAGAATTAATAATACCAGATTAATGAAATTAGTAATACCAGATTAATAAAACTAATAATACAATATTGAAATTTTGAATAAATAATTGATATTGTTATTAGTAATACCAGATTGTTAATTATTTATTGATACATTTTATTGAAAGGTAATATTTATAAAATTTGTGTTGTAAAACCATAAAGTAAAAAAAATCTCCCTGATTTCCCCCCCACCCCCCGTTGATTACGGTCTAGATCAGCCACTGCTCAGTGAATACGGTCAATAATGAAGCAGTTTCAAACTGACACAATATTATAAAAGCAATTTTTCAATGATCACTCTCACTTCGCCGCTGCGTCGTGACCGGGTGCGTCGCAAAGACGACGCCAGATTAGTGCCATATGAGACGGAGTGAAGCAATGCACCAATCTCTTAATCATTTCATTTTTACAGCAGTAGGTGGAGACTCTCCATGGACCACCTCTCGACATCGCCTTCTGTCGAGTTCACTCCATCATATACTACCGGTACTTCTAATAATTGACTGCAGCAATACATCTAGACCTGCTACTCCAAGGAAATGTAACGTCAGCTAGCAACATTCTTTAAGAAGAAGAATTTTGTAATGTATCATATTTTGGGACCACAAGGACGTGTATATCGAATCTTTTTCATCTCAGTCATGAAGTCAGTTGCCTTCTTTTTTTATTGATTTAGTTCTTTGTTAAAAATTGACAATTTAGCAACTCTGCATGTAGTCCACATAATCAAGTGTAGTATTGTTTCTTTAATATTCACACATGGGAAAATTCCTAATGTTACTTACAAAAAACACACTATTCTTTATGACCTGTTTTAGCCTTTCTTCACAATAAGTAATTCTGTTTATCTAATGTTGGAGCTATCACAATACACTGTTTGGACTCAATTTGTTATATTAAATTTATTGTTTTACGAACATACTGTCTGTGTGTATCCTAATTCTTCCTTTCAACATCTTAGTTGATGGTTTTACTTAGGCATCACCCAAGATATAGTGCTTTTCACCTACAACAGATGGCTTTTCTATATTATTTCTTTTTTCTTATTCATTGTATTGTGATTAAACATGATATATTGTAGGGAAACTCGACTTATGACTTAAGTGATGAAAGTGGCTCTTTCTTATAGAATCTCCGAAAATTATGATATTCCTAAGTTTTAAGACATAAACTGTGGAAGTTCAAAACCATTGCAATATAATTATATTATTATATTAGTTAATTAATGATACACAGATTTTGAAAATGTTACACTACTTAAAATAAAGTAATATTCTTTATTTGTTTAGTTTTAAGCGTTTTTGGCTAGTTCACGATTACAAATTCTGTTTCTCAATCGAACAAAACCCTACGTAATAATGCACGTAATTTTTTATCTTGTGAATAATTCATATTTATTTATTTATTGTATTATTTATTTATTTTTCCAATGTTTAATACACTTACTCCGCGATTACAAGTATTATAAATAAGTAATTAAATATTCAAAATCATTTAAGATTCCCTATTTTACTATGTAAATCAGAGGAAAATGAATGCGAACATATTGTTATGCACCCCTACAGTCTCCAATATATTCATTGGTTGGAATTATTGGCTATAATACTGGAGGGAATTCCGTAATTCCTCTGATATTCATGGAATACGTCGGTTTTTAACATAATGTTATTTTCGATCTTCAGGTTCTCGTGAATCACAAATGGGAATCAATAAAAAAATATAACGACTTATGAAAGGATTAAAACAAAATAATTATAAAAGTAATCAATGAGAGTAGTTTACTGCATATCACTCCAAAACGTCACAAAGGTATTCTTTCACGATATATAAAAATATTACAAGGTGTGTATGCTAAAAATTTTTTTTTTATATCCTGCAAAATCGTATATGATATAAAAGAAATAGTACCAAATTACAGATGAGGGGAGATAAGATAAGGTATTCCATTTTTTCAATGTTTTTCTCTTATATAAAAGTACAATCCTCGCCGAAATTGCGTCATCAATTTATAACAGATATTTGTGCTAAATGCTAAAACTATTAAAATAATGATTTATATGGAGTAGAACCCATAAAGACAAGGGAGTCAAACGGTGTACATTAACTCATCGTCAGAAACAGAGGTACGCTAAAAAAGAATTGACCTAATTGTTTGAATCTTTAGACTGCATTACATGTCCATGATATATGCCTATGATTCAGTTTCTTCATTCGCATGTAAACGAGACGTCATCGTCAGCAAGGAAGATAGGCGTTCCAAGTTGTGTGCTTTCTATTGTGCTGCCTGGTGTAGTGTTGCTAGCAATCTGTCAACATGACTCGGAAATGAGTTCGACAGCAATATGAACAGCTAGATATGTCGCAACGGCAGGGCTTCAGAAGAAATGTGGGTATTTTGCCTCATGGCGCGGCAGATTGATCGTGTGAATGTAACCTAAGTTTTCTGTCGGTAGCTGTGGTTAGCAGAATATGCGCACATGATAAAAATGATCTGCAAAACCACTTCGAACTTCAAGGATGGAGGAGATATGGTTTTTACGACGTTTGCGAACGTAGCTTTCGCCGACGTCAGTACAACGCAGGTCGTAGTGCTCGCATTCCATTACAATGGCTGAACTTAACACAACAGCACCGTCAGCACTATGCAAGTAATCAGACGATCGTGGTACCTCTTCGAATGGAAGTCTTCCATCCCACATTCATATTTTTGTCAAGAACGTTGCAAAAATTCCGTGTCCAGTCAGCATCTCCATCATTTCCCGTCCTGGTCTGAACCATTTTCTGTTCCTAAATGCATATGTCACATCTGGAGTATAAGGGAAATCTTATCGTTCCGCCGTTCCATTTCTCCATCGTATTCGCCATGCGTACTTCAACTCTCTCATTATTTTTTCTTTTCCTCCTTTCTCGTCCTTGGTCTCTTGTCGTTGATTTGTATTTCTCCTGTTTTTCTCAACCAATAACGCAACCTCATTTTAGGCAAATGAATGTCTATTGGCATTACTCCTAGAAGCACCTCTAGACTTGCTGTCGCGACTGTGATATAGCACCGGTTTAACCGAACTAAACATCTCCGTAGTGTGGAATGGAATAGTCTTTTTATGTGTATGATAGTGAGTTTACCCACCCACACACTTACCGCATAACTTATTATGGGTATAATTCTCCCTTTATATAATTTTACTAACACTTGTTGTGGTAGGTATTTATTATTGTATCCCACTCCGTAATCGGAGGCAGCGCCAAGTCGGTGAGGTGATGTAGTTGCTTATGTGGCGATCGTCTTCATCACCAGAGTTTATATAGCCCAACGTTGAAGAGTGCCTGTTGGTGATAAATTCCCGAACCAATGGACTCTTACAACTACAACACGTGTCCTTCCACAACAGTCTTAAGGTGTCCTTGGAAGTGGTCATTGACATCAGCAGACCAATTCCTATCAAAAATTAGCGGAATGCTGTGGGTAATGACATTAAGTCACCCTAATAGCAAAACATATAAACTTATGAACATGTGTGACAGTTCGGAAAATACACCGAAACATCTTATTAGATAAGTTTTTCAACTTGGACACGATTGATCATATTTTAATAAACCCTGCACATGAACTTAATAATTACACATATGAATGTAGAATATATTTCCCATACAATATGCTGTAGCACCTCTACCTCCAAATACGTGTTTTGGGAAACTAACAATCGGAAGATGTAAAACGTGTTTGTCTGGGACAAACCATGTCTCAGTAGATATAACTACCAACGTTTAGGCCATCCTGCTGTGGCCATCTTTGAGACAATGTCAAAGTACAGACCTAAGTCGCTGTCGTACTCTTCGAGATCGAACGGGTCACGCGTCGGTTTGGTAGGAAGGCTTCATTCTGATTCATCATCAAGTATGACACATCGGTAATGGTCATCTTGTATCAATCATCTGCGTTTTATTAGCGGCTCCAATTAGTCGTATGTTGTTGAAGGCCAATGGTGATCATCAATTAAATTACAAACGTTGTACATTATTTGCAGGCAACGAATTGGACACTTCCAAGAGACTTCCAATGATTTGTAATATACTGAAATTAGTGACAAATATGCCCGCGAGATGCGCATACTATTTTAATTCCGTGCAACTTCATTCCAAGCAGTCATATAATCGTGAAGTCACACCCTTTTGGATCCATTGATTAATTTTGACAAGAGTTGCTTGTAACTATAGGGACAATTTGTTTCTTCAGCGTGACAATTAGGTTGCTTGATTACCAGTTAATGTCATTAAAACAACTACATAGTGTCCTCTCCGTTTATTGTATTTCGACAAGAGCGTTTTTTAGACATATTCGTTATCAACAGGTTAAAACGATGCAATGGGTAGTCTGAGAGGAACTTTCGATATGTTAAAAACAAGAGTGATATATGAAGAAAGAATAAATGATAATATACAAATACAATATTTTAAAAAGGAGAAGATACAGTTTAAATATTTTGTGTAGTAAACTTTCATATCTGACAATGCAGCAATATGTAGGCTGTGACGGGGAGTAAGGGCGAAAGGGAAATACAATAATATTGAACATGTATTGTTCCTGGCGAAGGGTATGGGGTAAGGTGAGGGAATTGCTACGTAAATTTATCAGATGATTTGAGAACAGGATAACTTCTATCAGGAATTTGGTGACTCGGCGTTGTGTAGTTTCCTAATAAAGATTTGAGCACGTATATTGCTTCTAGTTTAATTCTTAACGTGTTATCAATTATGAATATCTGAAATCCTATCCAAAAGTAACATATGTCATTTTCATTAACGTTTGTAGTGAATTGACTTAATGTACGTATGTGTGATATCATGATTGTGTTTTTAAGTGATGTAAGGAAACTTCTTCCTGTTCGGTAATGTGCTCCTGTTGTTACTCCGTAAAGAATTCATCAATCGGAACTTATCGATTGAACTTTCTCACAATTGTAATACACTCTTGAACAATGAAAATCGGTGACGAATCAGGGTTTCAAACCCAAGCAATCCAGTTTCACGCACTGACGCTCTACCACTACACCATCCAGATCGCCCCCGGACCTCGTCTACCAGTCTTCCAAATTTCGGTAACACAGAGTCCTCTGAGGTGTTCTCATAGGAGACGATAGCCTTCCCGGAGTGACCCTCATTTTGAGAGTGCTTGATTTGGGAAGAAATATTTCATATTTGGAGAACTACAAACTCTTATGCAAACACTTCAATTGATGTGGCGTTATTTGTTATTCTCTTTATTCGGCAAAATATTTGATGTTTTCACCAATATCACGAGCGTGCCATCCACACGTGGACTGAGGAAGGAAATAACTCGATCATGCCAAATATGTTTGCTTATGCCAATGAAGGGTGTGTTGACAGCGGGAGCAGAACATTTTCCTTTAATTAATGATATCCATACATGTTGCATAAATATAAATTTACGAAAAGAAAGCGCTGGTGGATTATGATAATTCATATGCCCAAGTGCAAGGACGAATTTGATATAATACTAGAAATCTTTAAAATGTTTTGTTCTTCCAGTCAATAGAAATGTTGTCCGTTGTTACAAAAACAAAAATTATAGGATAAAGAAGGATAGGTCATGTAACCAGAATACAGTCTCGATCACGCGCGCTCCTCTGAGCAAACCACGGCTAACCAAGCGTGGAGGGTCAACGCAAATATGTCTTTTTTGAGTACATTGATGTAGGACTAAAAACCGACATGAGGACGGATACGAGTGTTCGTGTATTTGCCTCAATAGCTCATCTTCACTTGGACGTATTTTGGCAAATATGGCAAATACACAAATACGCAACGCCTAGTGATGTGCTGGCATTAGGTATTGGTTCACAATACCGTGTAGTTACAGATTAACTATGTTTCACATTGACGATGACACACTCTTTATACCAAACATATACCAAACAAATGTACCAAGCCACCCTCTGCGTGGTGCAACACATCATATGTCTAGGAAAGTAAATATTACCTTCAGAATATATTTCGAACAACCAACAATACAAATTGGACTCTTCGCGTAGTTATGAAACTTGCAATGCTAGAGTAAACATACATGAATTATATCCAGCTTCCCGACGAAGAGATTCCATAATAAAAGAACACTTCATTTTATTACCGGACTGAAATGCTACGCTAATTTCTAATCCTGTAACCACTCGGGTCGTATCCATATGCAGTCACTAACCTGTTTAATGTTACCGGCAGCAAGTTACCGTCCTAGCTACTTGCAGCCCCTAACTCCGTGCAAATACAGCTTTACAGAGTACGTCATAGGTTCAAATTTATTGCATACCTCCCAATAAGTATTGCTTATCGTCATCTTCTTAGTTTCATTTTGAAAAGTAAAATCATCACAATTGTAAGTATATGAGAGCGGACCAGTAAAACATTTTCCTCACGTCGTACCTACGTCCAAGACTTAAGTTTTCGACCCCTATCTTAAATTTAGTTTCATACTATCTTAAGTTTATTTTGTAAAAAACCATTTACATTCTAATCTAACAATTTCAAATATCTTTGAAGACCAAATATCAAAATATTGTCACGTGGGTGTGTGTGTGGAGTTTACAGGTCGGAACAAGAACGGAGTGTCTATTGACGTGGGTGGAACAAGAACTCTTTTCTGGACGGCCTCGGGGGTCGACATATTTAACAGTAATAGTTCATATACGTCGCAGTGTGTAGGAAGAGGCGTGTAGGAGGTGACCGGGAATGTCATTCCTAATATGGTGCGTTGTGTAATAACAGAACCTGCACCTACGCGCCTGAGTGAGTCAGATTTCTGTGCCACATGTCTGGGTTCCAAACGAATAAGCGCATGAATCAGATGAATCAAAAAGATTAAAAGAAGAACTATTACATTATAAAATGTAAATGTTACATCCGTGACAATATTCTCAAACAAAATAGCCAAACCAATAAAATTGTTATGAGAAATCAGAATTTCTGGTCCGGAACAAAAACGAAAAGCTAATGCAGAAATATTATGTTTCACCAAATTATGAAGGGAGAATTTTAAGCAAATTTCTTCATTATTGAAGTGATTTGAGTATAAATAATTAGTTAGAATAATACACCTAGCACTTTCGTCGTGTGCTAACACAGAAATAAAGGAATTCAACTCAAGATTCACTCTTAGTCACGTCTCAAAACAACTCTTTGTTTTGAACTTTAACGTTTACTACTTTTTCCTTAATCCAGAAAGATCAATATTAAATATTGTTTGACAGTAAATATATTACATTTCAGATTGGGTGAGGGAGATTTTGAATGGTATGACATTTTTTACTGTTGACAGTGATTGACGTCCCGCTTGACTATAAAGATATCTTGGCTGTCAACGCTAGCGCGGGATTCACCTTCATTTCCAGGAATTTTCATGAATATGTATGTGGAGAAATGTAATCGAATCGATGACCAAAGGACAGAGAAATTGTATGAATACTGAATTTACCGTACTAAAGGATATAGGTAGGTTGGTACACAATGAACTCACAACATATTCAGTGGTTATGAAATAAATGGCTCAAACAGGATAGCAAACATATGAGAAACAATGTATAAACATTCAATGTATTCTCGAAATGTTCCGAATGGCGTACTAATGAGTCAGTTATTTCAGAAAGGGTGTAAGTAAATTTTAAACTAATTGAATTAGCAATGGTTTTCAAATCTTCATGCATAAATAAATGTTATCCTACTAAAACGACATTATTCAGCAATTTTCTCATTGTGTAGCACATGCACACTGTAATCGCGATCATTTCAGAAACTACGTAACTCCGTGACATGTATTTTTATTGCTGGAAACATCTAAACTCATCTAAACTCCGTTTCATGCCTATTACATATTTTGCTGTTTCTCATTGTGCAGATTTTACACGTTAACATTTGACGTGAAAAACATTTGTTTGGTGATGCTTTGATGTTATTTCGTTTCAAGATTGGTACAACATCTTTGAAAGTTCAAACTGAAGATAAAAATAATTTAGAGAAGAAAATGAGAAAGCGACAAGAAAACACCCTTTGGAATTTCAAAATGAAGCCCTTTTCACTCTCTGATTCAAAACCAGTAGAAGTGATCGTAAAAGTACATTGTTGGCATACGATGTGCTATCATTAATATTCAAGAGATCGTAAAACGTATCCTAACAACACATCCCCTTCAACAAGCAAAAATGACAGTTTTTGTTAATTTTGACATGTGTTAGAAAAAAGTTCACTGTAAGAAGAAATCATTGATAGCGAACCCTCTGATGGGAACCACGAAAAATGTAGAAAGACAATCATTCCAAATATAGCACTGATAGTAAGTTATTAGTCTTTCTTATTGACAAATATTATTTTCTGATTAACCTTATACATTTCTAATTTCCTTTAATGCAAAATATACCTCTATTTGATGTGTTATTTCTTCTATAATATCTGAATAAAGGTGCAGCGCCACCTCCGCGCCTTAAGATGTCCCTGAGGGTGCGGTGGTTGGCGCAGTAATCTATAGTTCAAAACAACAAGTATATGTATCGGTCACTCACAAGATTTACTTTCATAGGTAAACGACGTGAAATGTGTACCCGTCGTTTTTGCTGCCATTTCTTACGCTACGGTGACATATTCCATTTTAACATTATTTCTGTACTACAATTTGCATTCTTTAGTGACTTAAAGACATGTAGGCAACCAGCCAAACATTCAGGTGCACGAATGCTCACGCTCTTCGTTTTGTCTCACGCAGTCTCCAATTCCCATCTACCGCACTTACAAGTTCCATCTTCGAACTTCCCATTGATTTTCCGGATANATATATATATATATATATATATAGTGTAGGATACACGGAAGAAATATGTACATAGCAAACCTTAACACTTAGGTACGTGTGAAACGGTAAAAAAGTACCTACGGCATTGTGTGCCGCCTGGTTCACTTATCTCATGTATGGGGATGTGTGTCAGGTCTTCCGCGTTTTAGGTCTGGGTGGAAATGGTGTACAGTTGTGGAAGGCGAACGGGTGGTGTAGTGGTTAACATCCCTGCGATCAAAGCAGGCGTACCAGGTTCGATTCTCGGCTCGTCGCCATTTTCACCTAACCTAAAGTTGTCACATGTCTTCTCCACGTGTAGGTTACACGAAAGAAATATGTATAAATAACAACAGTTAGAAGATAAATTATACTCTACTCTGGACTATCTACTTTAACTGTACAGATTTTTACACTGTTATTTAGGACAAATAACTGCGCAGATAAACTAGACCCCTTCTGGCGCAGGCGTTGATCGCCGAGGGACGGTGGATGCACGAAGCGCCTTGATGTCCGCACACTCCACCCCCTCTACACTACACACCTCACCCCTCAACGCCCAGCCACAAAAGAAGGCGTGGGCGTTACGAAGCGCGACGACCGGCGGCGAGCAGGTCACCGCAAGACCTTTCAACGGGGGGCACTTAAACAAATTAGCAATTTCCATTTGCAATCATTGAACTGATTAAAATGCATAAAAGGGAATAAAATTTCATCGAGAACATTGGAGAGGGGGTGGCTGAGAGATGGAAGCTGAAAGAAGAGGGAGGTTGAGATTTGTGGTGTTCATTACTTTTGTGAGGAGAAAGATAAATCGATGCTTTAAAGTGGACTATGTGGCAGGCGTGTGAAATGGAATACAAGGAAAGTAAATATCACATGAACTGTTGTTAAACACAAGTGTATGATAATATAACCCATGCCTAAGGTTGTTACTCACATTAGTGTCATCCATAAATATTTGCATCGTGCATTTGATTTATAATATTGACAATAGGCACTAGTTAAGTTGAAATACATGAGTCAAAATTGGACAATTTGGTTGAAATTATTGAGTTGCGAAAGTTTTTTATTTATATAATTCTGTTTTGACTATATTGTAGGTGTCATCAGTAATACACTTAAATTAAGACAAAAAAAAACAATAAATAACTGAATAAATTAATGATAGAACAAATATATGGAGATCAATAAATTAAATTTAAATTGAACAAAATTAAAGATAGTAAAATAAAAATGTTTACAGGAAATCGAAACATAAATTGAATGAAAACAAAATAAAACGAGTGTGGGGGAACTGCCTTGGTGATGTGTAAGTTTTAGAAAGAGCGCTCCGGGTCCGCGAGGAGAGACATTATATAGATTTAATGAGGTCATTATTTCAGAGTACTTCTGATAAAAGCCAAAATGCAGATATGGTAATATTAATAAAGTATTCTTCTTCTTCTTCAGTTACATGTCCATTGATGGATGTTTGCGATCACATTTTTTATTTCAATCCTATCCCTTGTGGTGTGGATTATTGTCTGCACATCATGCAGTTCTGTCCAATGCTTTACATTTTGCAGCCAGGAATTTCTCCTTCTTCCGACTCCTCTTCGTCCCTCAGTTTTGCCCTCGATTGTTAATTGCAAATATTGATATTTTTCGTTTCACATGATACGTCCCAAATATGCAATTTTTATCTTTTTAATACTAGTTAGCATCTCGCGCTTCTTATTGATACGTGCCTAAACTTCTTCACTTGTCATTCTCGCTGTCCAAGGTATCTTGAGCATTCTTCGCTACAGCCACATCTCGAATGCCTCTAATTTATGAATGACATCTGCTCCTAGAGTCCAACCTTCCATCCCATACGGAAGTATCGACCAAACGTAGCATTTTAATAATCTCAACCTCAAGTTAATATCTTGAATCAAGTATTGTGGACTTAAAAATACTATTAGCTCATGTGATATTACTTTCCATGCGTTTCAAAGCACTCGACAATGTTCAACTACAATGTTAACCAATTTTTCCTGACAACAATCATTTTCAGCTAAATTATATTCTTTCATAATTTTAATAATTTTTCATATTTCAATGTTAACACTAAGCATCTGTTAAAATATCGAATTGTTCTATAGTAGATCAAGAATCTCTGTACGTCAAGTAATGTCGATCGACCCGTAAGAAGTTTCTACCTCGGACGTGATTTTGCATATCGTGAAATCCTTAAATTCACTATTGTTATCATATTCTGGCAGGAAAAAAGATGATAATGAACTTGTCATTTCATATCTTTGGGAGTAGTGTAGATTGACAAAAAAATCAGCAGACTGAGAATAATGTAATTCTATCGATGAACAATTCCACTACTCCTAAGGGATAAGTCTAAGTTTGCTAGTCTAATAACACAAAAGCTTGTTACCATACTCGCAATTATTAGAGAACATCCTAATGGAGTTGCATGATCTACATGGCCTGAATGTTTGTAACTAGGAGTATAAAGATTCCGCGAAGTAAGTGGCAGAATTGTGTATGTAACAAAGCCAGTTCAACGATTCCTTGAAGAACGAAAAATGTGAGTTCAAAAACGTATCATAGGAAAATTTTCTCCGTAGTCTCATCAATACAGCTGAGTAAACCACGTTAAAGAAGGGGTGAAACATTTGTTTGCTTATCTAATATTTTGACGCGGTTTTCAGTGTTTGAAACTAAGTATGTCTCCAGCCTCCTCAGATTTTGCATGACATTATACGTTACCAATTCCAGCTTTGTGGAAATTTTACTTTCTGGCAAAAAAATCTAAATTTCCTTCAAAAACTTTGTTTCAAAAATTATTTAGAAACTTTATGTTTCAAAAAATAAAAAATAAAACAATTAATGAAGTCATAGAATTTTAAATAATAGTCCAGGTAAATATTTTAGAGCCAATTTAAGTTCATTCTGATAAAATGACTCTTTTATTAAAAGGGTTTTTGGAATAAACAAACATTATTTATTTGTTTAACAACAAATTGTATTATCTGATTTAAACATTCATGTATTTTACTCCTCACCTCACTACTGAACAATCCACGCATGAAACTTAGATATTTTAATGCGATTACAGCACAAAATTATTATGAGTACATTTTGTAGATAAAGGTGGAGTTATGAACTCTACTGACATACTCTTGAAAATTATTCAAAAATACACATGACATAACAGCCTATTACAAAAACATATTATATGACCTTTGAAAGGGGTTGGACAGGGAAAGTATGACTTAGAATACATTTTCTTCCATTGATGTATTTTATTACTTTTTATGAAATTAAACCATGATATGTATGTTCAAGCTCTAGACTGATAGATTTCCTATCCAAGTGGTAATATCTCTCACAAATTTGTGGATCCTAATGTCCATGTCGTTGAGCTGGTCACTGTTTGAAGATGTCACTAATCAATATCTTGGATGTGTGATGGGATGCCGCAGCACGAATGTAATGAAAAATGAAACGTAACAAGAAGTTGTGTACATTCTAGAGATCTTAGTCTATTAATACAAACTCACGTCAGATAATGAGCGAATTCAAGCAATTCAACACTTAAACTATTTTGGGTAATTTGTGTGACAGCTCATTTTATATGCTTCCCATTTATTGTGTTAAACATGAGATCGCATTAACGTATTTTAAGAGGATAAAATGTAAATGTGATTTAGATTCCATGCACACCTTGCTTCCCGAAAGCTTCTTTCCTGATTTCAATGGTCGAGCTCAATATTTGTTTCATGAAACCAAATTATAGCTTTCCGATAAATATGACTTAAAGGAAGACTTTCTGCAAACATTATACCGCCAAAGGTTTCCTTATAAAAATCTTTTAACAATAAAATTACACATATATAACAAACAATCAATTAGAAAATTTCTTTTGCAGACACGTACATTTTAACGCAAAACTATGATCTTAATTTTTTCACGATAAATTTGAATGGCATTTATTAAAAAGCAGACGAAAAAGCAAAACGCAAAAGTGTACGCAACCCGCTTTACAAAGGGTACCACAGGATAAGGTACCCAAAACTTCCCCCGAACTATATATATATTTCAAAAAATGAAAATAAAATCAATCTTATATCCCCGAAATTTTGAGGCGCAAGGCTAATGCATTAAACACAGGTTTTTCTATTACTATTCTAAATGTTCCCAAAATTTCAAGTCTCTACAAATGGTGAGTCACCTTCAAAATTCGGAAAAACTCATTTTTTAATAATTTTAGTGAGTTTGAAGTTTAAATTTGAATTTTCGTCAGTTCATTCAGATTCATGCTAGAAGCAACAGAACCCTGTACATATTTTGGAGTTTGAAACTAATGTGGATTATGTAAAATTGCCATGGAACAAGCTGTTGCCTCTAAAATACAGCAAATGAATGTTCGATCAGACTAATTTGGCGGTATTTTTAATTAGGGCTTTTTTTATTTCGCGGGTTATTGAACAGAGGTAGTACATAGTTTTTGTCGAACATCACACAGAAAAACTGGAGTTAATAGTATCAAAAATTTAAGAAGTAGTATGATACATTTAAACGCTCTTATATTTTTTTCAACATCCAGATAGACTCCCTGCCTGCTTAGCCTGCTGTGAAATGAGTACCGTATCATTCCCTGGGACAATCTGGCTGCAGCGAGATGCTGGCCACATCTCTTTCTCCCCGTGAAGATGGTTGTTAATTACGGAGTCCTACCCTCCATGAACCCCTTGGGCACCTTCGGGACTAATATTCTTTTCCTTCTTTAACTGTATGAGTGAATTATACGATCGGACTCCGGTATTATTTTAATGAGAAATAAAATAATACTCATTTGCGATTACTAGGTATATGTAAACAATAAAATGAATACTTTTATTATAGATATATGAGCAATTTTTGCACGATTAGTATTCAATTGACATGATGATAAGTATTTAATTACAATTACGGGTTAATGAAGAAATTCTTTCCATATATTGTTATTGATACAAGGATTGCACAAAAATCTTTTTCACGAACCAAAAACGTCATTCAAGTGTCACTAGACGACATCCAGACGAGCTTCAAGTACCAAATGTGTATCGATATATGAGAGAAGCAATACAATTTTTGTCGTAGCTTTAAATGTAATTTTCATGAAACTAAACAATTCACCTTCTCGGAAAATCAAATTAATAGAAATTGTCATTTGAATAACAAGAGTAAACTACATGTATTCTGAGAAACCTAGGTCTATGAAGATGTATAAATCATATGATCTCGTTTGAGGGAACAATAAACTACATTGAATCAGCTCAAGTCAAGAGTGAAGTCTTATATCTTGTTCGCTTTGCACATTTGTTGTTAATTTATTGAAATTCAATAGTCTCCTCGTATTAAACATGTAATCAGTGACCACAAATACACAAATAAGTATTAAAATCAAGCTGTTAATATTTTAGTGTGTATTTATTGTTTCAGTTTCATATTACGTAGAAAAATATCAATTCAGTAATCAATAATTTTATTTCGATAATTTGAGTTAATTATTTTTTGGAAGACTACTTTAACTCAAGAAAAAAAAACATATTTCTCCGAATATGTAAATTCACATTCTTCAAATTTGAACCTAGAGAAACCTGTTCCAAAAATAGATTTCGATATATAAAAACATTTTATTTATAATATAATGACGATAGTCTAGACGTGAACTTTTCTACGAGTGAAAAATATCGGGGTTTTAAGGGGACACAAAAGCAAAAATATTATCATGGTTAACGTACGAGTAATGTATGTTTCCGTGCAGTAAATGATTTGAACAGAAAGTACCTCAATTTATAATGTAACAATGTCATCCGGGAGTTTGAATTGATCTCTTCCCAGCTGTGTGACACATTTTCAAGAAGTTAAATCAATATAATGTCAGAACATAAAATAAAATTATTTGTTGATATCTCCGTAATAACATCGCACCCCTTCTTGTCTCCCTTGACGACGCTCAAAGAACTCACGTCAAGCTTTCCCGAAAAGCGCGGGAATTTCCGCCAGTGAGTGACACGTAAAATTTTATATTAACTGATTGTCTCGTCCAGATTATTTCACCAGGCGAAACCTGGAGTCATAACAGGAACATAACAGGAACATAACAGGAAGGTCCCGGGTCCGTCTTCATGTTCATCTGGCCGTTGACGAAGCAACCTTCCCTCCTCGAATAGTTACTCGGAAGTAGTGAATTAAAAATACAACATTCATTTTCATATATTAGATTGAAATATAAGGGACCCGAGCTACGCTCGGATTTATTCATTATAAAATTGATTTTAAGTAAACTCTTAATAAATGTATTATGGTCGTTTTCTCATAACTATTTTGATTGGTTAATTTAATTTCTTAATTTAATGAATTTTATGTTAAAATATAACAAACAATAATTGTTATATATTTGTTCCTTTAACTTTTAGTATCATTATACTAGAAGATTGAACAACGCTCGCATTTAGTCAATACAGAAAATTTTCGAATAAATTATGAATGAATAAAAACGTATTTATACTTAATTTTATTAATGAAAATAAATGAAAATATCCTATTCAGCCTTCCCTGCACAGATGCAAAAATTAAAGCGCAGGGACACAACAAACAAATGATAGACTTCCAGGCAAAGATGAAACGGTAATAATCCGCTCAGGGATTACTACGATAGCCGCTTTTCCGTGTGACGTCACACTCCAGGCTGTCAGCGGTAGGATATGTTATGACCCCATGGACCAATTCGCAGTTCTAAATATTGAGATTTTCGAAGGTCGAATTGGCGGCTTTTGCGTGAAGCACCGGTCGAACGCTTCGAAATGGATGGCTGCCGATCACCCTTGACACCCATGACACCCTTGACCCTCCCCCAACTCAAGAAATTGCTTTATTTGGTGTTGACGGAAATATTGCCTAGCTAAGGGCAACCGGGACAATGCATCGTTCATTGTAAGATTGTGAAAACACCAAGTGCAAAGTGAGAACGGGTTCACAAAAATTATTTGTAAAACAAATTTTCACAAGATTGACGGTTATGGTATGTGATTCCTGATATTAAAGGACTTCTATTTATCAAGTCTCGCCAAAATACCACCATTATTTTATGAGATACACGATTTAAACTCACAATTATTGCTCGTATAATAAGAATACGATATAGCGCTTTCTAAGTTCGCTATTTTACTAATATCGAACAACAAGCAGGTTCTCTGGGTTGCACGATCATCTACCACCAATTCCTGGTTTGTTTCTGTCCTGATGTCACAGACCGGTACGTTACAATGGCATTGCCCACGTAGCTCTGCCGTCGCTTATGGAGAGGAGTGGAACTGAACTCTCACCCATTCGAAATCTGGTAACTTCATTACGTTTGCACGGCCGACTGGCTAATACAGGAATGGGGCAATAGAGAAATCAAAATGATTGTCAATGGCTGAGCGCTCTTCGCTTTAATGATCATTAAGCGCGTAGATTTCAATGTGCAGTGGGTGCGCCGCGGCTGTTCGTTCGCTCGATGCAGCAGCTTCTAATTAGGAAGTGCGGATGGAGACCTCAGGGCTACTGCAGGAAAGAACGGAAATCTTTCTGAACGGCAGTTCAATATTGAGAACGCAGTTGCGGTTTTGCCATGACATCTAGATGTGACACACATGCATGCTTCTAATCAGGGGATAAAAGAGGAAGGGTAGAACATACAGGAGGTTTAAGGGTGCTACTTTTGTCGGAAAGCACTGTTCAGATTGTTTCAAACGTCTTTAAAGTTCCCCTACATAATTTTGCTCGTTGACTGGGCAGATAAATTAAGGGAATAAATTCCTATTGACAAGTTTCCAACGCAATATTCGTTGAAAAATGTTAAAATTGATCAAGTGATTTTAATTTTATTTTCTAAAACCTAATCCCTTTTCATTCCAACTGTTTAAGGGAGGCAGGGATGAAATGACAATGTTAGTAATATTTTTAAAATACTATTTTGTATAATGTAGATATTTGATTTTTTTTCTAATACTTTTAAGTGCTGATTCATGATCGGTGATGCTATCAACGATTTCATTAATACCCAATGTTCCACCTTATGTCAGTCTTCATAAACGTTAAAACCTTTTTTGCTGACGTTCTTGAAACAGCTATTTATAACATCTATTTGATCTTTCATTTTATAAGAAGCAATGATAAAGTGCGGTCTTGATGGATGTTCAAGATGAAAAATTGAAAGTACAGAAGAAGAATATCGTTCATTTGACAAGGTATATATTTTTGCATGT
Organism: Laupala kohalensis; assembly: GCA_002313205.1. NCBI lineage: Eukaryota > Metazoa > Arthropoda > Insecta > Orthoptera > Trigonidiidae > Laupala > Laupala kohalensis. The sequence goes on along the minus strand of NNCF01126090.1, from coordinate 428,796 downwards.
TAAAATGGATCTGTAATATTTATTTTGATGCAGTTTTGAGTTTCCTAGAGTTTCTTATAAATAGTAGGCCTATAACTCTCTTAACAGAAAAAAATTCACGAAAAACTCACATAATCAATATGTTAATCGAATTTAATCAAACAACAATATAAATCTTCCTTTACATTAAAAATATTTTGTTCCATACGTTTTCATAATCGAAGTGTTTTGCCCTTCAGAGTTGCAAAGTTACAAAAAGAAACCCTTTCAAATAATTAGTAGTTCAAAGTCTTCGCTATAAATGCATAAATCGGAGTACATTTTGAATCTCCTAATTCTCAAACCATTAAGTACTCCTTTTTGTGTATATGAATCTTCTAATAATCTTGGGAATCTCGTATCCCGAATTTTGTTGATCGAATATTTATGAAATTTATCTAAAATAAGTGTCGGTAATCTAAATGTAAAGATGTTTTATTTTAAGTGGTATGTACAGTCCATTCACTTTTTGAAAATAAAAGTTATCAACAATGTATGATTAATGGAAATTTTACGACTTTGATTCGGAATTGCCTTAAGACTTTTTTACCTTTTATGGAGTCTAGCGAACGCAGAACTCGTACCCCGATTCGCGCACCAATTACCTGAGGCATCTCTAGTTGAGTGTCGGAGTATAATTCACAGCGCACTGTAAATTGCATATTAAATAAAGTTGGAACTTCATGACGGTAAGAAGAACTCACAAAAAAAGTATGAAACTAAATGATACGAACATGGAGAGTGGCTGCCGACGATCGAGGCCAAAGGTCACGGGTGTTTTTGAAGCGTCGGAGTAGAGTTGGAGACACTCCAGAGCCGCGTTTCGCGGTGCGGTCAGAACTTGGGCAAATAATGCCTTCACGCCTCTAACGAGAGTGAAAACCATTGGGGAACACAGCCCATCACAATCAAAGACCAATTCATTGAATCTTACAATAACTATAATTAGGTTCATAAAACGGGAAGCCTTCGTGGTGTGGAGGGTTGCCAACGAACTTCCAGTATGGAGGCTTCTTTCCCAGCGGCAATTGGTTCTGGAGGGGGGATATGACGTGGCGGTCGAAGTGCGGGGACGACCATCCAAGAGGTCTGCATACAGCCGTTTATCGTCTTGGAAGCGGTAGCGATCGGGAGACGTCCGTTCGCCAAAAAAAGGCCTCTCATCCCCGCTGCAAAGGAAAGTCACCGCGCAGCCCGTCGGCAGTGGCGGTGGCGGAGGTGCGAGGTCAGCTGCGCCTGGGAACGGTATCGACATGCGGCTGACGAACGCCTGTGGTGAAGAGGAGGGGACGGAAACTCGCGTTCCGGGGCCAAACCCTTCCTCTTCCACCTGCAGACAAATGTTTACGTCCCAGTGACACGACTTAAGCGGGACTTACAAGCATGGCGCTGGCCGTGAGCGGGGTGAGGTAAGGCGGGCACGCCGTATTTTATTCTTTGCCGCGCCCCGTGGAGCGGGATGAAACACGTCGCGCGTGAGCAGGTCGTCCCCTCCTCCTTCCTTCTGCCGCTCGGCCACCGCTGCCTCGTGCATTTATATTCATGGGGTGATAAACTAGCACATTCGAGTTGCGCCTACGTCACGGCCTCCTCCCCGCAGTTGCTGGCTGATACCGCCGTTATTCCCAGCCTCCCTACACACGTCTCCATTACAGCGGAAGGGTCGAACGAGGTGGGGATGCGAGCAAGTGGAGGGGCGGGGACCTCCTGGAGACAGAGTGACGTCCGGGGACCGTCGTGATGGCTCCGCGGGGGTGACATGCTGTCCGACGTGGAGCGCGGCAAAACCGAGAGTTACAACGTCCCGAAAGTGGCGCGTTGGCTTTGCTTCGAGAGAAAACGAGGGGTGCACTTCTTGCATACTCACCGGTGAGATTGCATGAAGGGAGAACGTCACCAGATCGGTGACACAGTTCTTTCCTTGAGTTATGACCTCAATGCAACACATCACTCTGTCTTATTCAATTTGAGGAATAGCTTACAAGACGTTGCAAATTCTGGAGGTACACTAACAGGAGAAATTGGTAAAATTTACGTCGCTCTTCTCGCAAACAAATAATGCAGTAGATTCAGAAAAACATGGAGCAACCATTAATAAAGTAAACATTCACTTACGGATGCAAGGGAAAAGAATAGGAATACAAGGGAATGTAGAAATATCAATCCACTTTCTGTAATTGGTTTATCTTTTTTCTTATTTTTTAATTCATTTTTGTTTTGTGAAAATGGTTTTCGAAAGGAAATTTTGTCTTGCGTTGTATAAAATGAAAATAAATTCCAATTTTACTTTTTGGTGTGGTGTAAAAATTACTTTTCTTCATCCTTATAATGTAGTTGAAATATCTCCCTGCTGAGAATATTTTTTAAAAATTTCAATACAATGGGAAAAGAGTGCTTTATCAACAATATGAATCATCGTATTATATTAAACTTGACCTTCGTTTATTTTTTGAAACTACCGAAGGACCCTTTACGATAATTTCTATTTTTTGTCCCCGTCAGTCGATACGTTATTTTGGCAGCCACTTCAATTTGGACAATTGTATCCGTGAACTGTCAGTACATCCTTTGTTTTCTCCTGAACTAACCCAATAAACCTTCTTACGATTTCTTCAGTTTCCTATTTGACAAGATGTCAACAATTTTCTTCTGACCTTTGAAAGTGCAAGTCATTATCACTCGTACTCTTGTCACAACCACGGACAAATTTTCAAGACTCGTTCCAAAAGTAAGGGTCGGTCAGGCATAAATAGCGATTGACAAACTGATTAATTTGCGAATGGAAATAATGTTTGACTGATCTGTTGAGCATGCAACTGCAAAATTATCGTCTGTTAATTGTCTTTTGCCTTTGAATGACAGTGTTATAATAAGTGCGGTAATATCAAATCCTTCCATCAGTGACTCCATTTTTTATGTAAGAGGTCATAATACTGCTAAAAATTAACCCACAGTTGTGTGAAACACATGGACCTACTGTAAGGGGAAGGGAAAGTGTCGTGAATTTAGAGAAGGTCATTCAAATCTTCACGATGAACAGAGGGGTGGCAGGACTCGAGTCCTGAGTGACGATTTGTTTGAGCGAGTGAATGCGAAAGTGAGAGGAAATTCTTTCAAGAATTACTGTAAGATAATTTAAACTTTACTTAATTAAACATTCACCATCGACACACGAGAATTTTAATATAAAACTTTGATGAAACACCAAACAAGAGCACTCAAATCATGTTTTAATTTGTACTATCCGTCGACAAGAAACAGGATGACAAAAAGAAATTTAAACTTTGTAAAATACATAAAACTATTTCAAGTATTATGTATGCTCAAATACTTCTCTTTCCGTAAATGCAAGTATATTTTAAGTTTCAGAATCTTCCCGCAATGGGTTAGTTATCCTATAAAAACACTGCCCATGGGCACCATAAAGTAGATGATTCAAGAAACTTATCCAGGCTATATTATCTACATTACGGTACAACTCAATTACATGATGCATGTGCTTTGGATGTGGAAGAATTTGTCGAAATTGATGGATATGAAAACTCAAGTTAATTTGCTGTAGATAACGATACATTAATCTTAAGTTAATAGAAATAAGTTCTGTTTTACACAATACTCATATAAAACTGGGCACATTCTATAAACTATGAGAGGTTCGAAGATAAATTTTACAAAATTGATGATGGGCTATCCGTAAATTGGTAACGCACCATAGAAAGAGGGGGGCTTGTAAAATCCTTACTAAGTATATCAGTTAAAACGAGATTTGTGAAGACCTTTTTAAGAAAAATAGATTGAATACTACTTCTCACTGACGAACGAGCTTCATGGGTAAACATATCATAAAGGCAATAGAATTGTAGAAAGGGCGCTGTAGTATTCTCACCACTTCGCATTGGGTCGTATATTTGCCTCCAATCCACTTCTTTCACGACGACCCTCTTCCTCGGTTCCTCCCAAAACCGTCAGGAGACTTCGTGCCTTCCTACTCCTCTACACCAAGAGCAACGCTCCTAAACGTTTCTCCCTCGCCTCCCTTTCCTTGGTCCCGTCCCACGACTCCACTCCCCAACATAATATTTCGCTCCTCAGCAGCCGCCAATTTTTTCCCACAAAATGTGAGCTTCCATAATGCTGCAGAAGCACGTCGCAATCTTCTCCACTGCCTAATTGGGACGGGAGTTGCCGACTGCTGGGTGAGGCTGATCGCAGTTTTCTGGAGGACCCCAGGTTCCGTGTTAGACACTCGGGAGCGCTCTAAAGTGAACGCAGGGCTACAGCAGGGGTGCCGCAGGGCAGTTGCCTATCACCCCTTCTATTCGGATTATATGTAAACGACGCCCCCTCGCATCTCTCTGTCAGCTCTTAATGTTCGCGGATGACTACGCGTACTAGGCGGAGTCGGCAAATAGAGAGTTGGCAGTGAGATACTTAAACCAAACATGTCGTCTCCTTCCCCAGTGGCTGAGAACATAACGCCTCTCCCTTAAGGGGAGAAATGCCTGGACAAATGCGTTGCGTCAGATTCACGCGTAAACACGGAACGCCGGGCATCTCATACAACAGGCAGAGAAGAAAAGTGGGGCGTGTGGCACCTCGCAACACGCACTCTAACGTCGTTCTCGGCCGCACGCATCTCCCTTGGTCCCCCCATGTTAAGTAACTTGGTGTGAAGCTCACTCGGATTCTTTCTTGGCGGCCTCACACCGAGTACTTGCGTGGGGAACTGTTTTCCAAATTCAAATTACTTCGCCCTCTTCAACGCTCTCGAGACCTCAGTCCCTTCAAGAAAATACACCTCCTAACCGCTTGTATTCGGCCAACGTCACGTATGCGTGCGAAGTCTTTGCCGGTGCCCCAAAGACAATTCTCGATAGGCTTAGCTCTACCGAGTCTAAGATCGTGCGATACGCCCTCAGACCTCCTCCACGAACCCGAAATGCGGACATGTACGCCATGTACGCCAGCATCCGTGTGTCGAAAACGTTGCCGGCCGAGATCGCGCGGCGTGCCTCCCGGGCGCTGGAGAAGGCGTTGGGAGCGAATGCACCGGCAGGACTCCAGCGGCTGCGGACCGACCTGCGGAAGGTTACACGCCACCGCTGTGGCCTCGCCTACTCATTTCGGATGTTTCCTCCGGAAATACTGGAGGCGTCGCTTCAATCCAATTAGTCAAACTAATTTTATGATGTTTTTCTTGGATTGATTCATTTTAGTGGTTTATTTGTTATTTAAAAGTTTATTTTTACAGTTTTATTGATGTTTAGTACAATATTTAATTATTTAGTACAAATGGAATATTAAAATAGCCCTCATCCTGAAACCTAGGGGTCCAAAGCGGCCCCATGAGGTTAAACAAAATAATAAAAAATTGAATAAAGTAGAATAGTGTTTCTAAGGCTGTAAAGCCAAAGCAAAATTTCATCTGTCCTATGTAAAAAATAATAAAATTTCCTAAATGCCGGTGGGAGGCTTCCACCGGTATATATAAAAAAACAAAAAAACACGTCCCAGTTTTATTACGAAACAATATTTCAATTTCAATGCTGGTCCCGTCACTGAGATGGTGAGATTGTCATTATTTTTATAAAATATATCCTCAAAAATATAATTATTTTAATTAAAAATACTAAACTTGGTTGCAACTGTGACTATATCTGTAATTAAGAAAACTACCAATTAAACTTAACTTAAAAAAGTGACAAGTGCAGACGACCTAAATAACAAAGAACAGAGAATGTACAATAGCGCACGACGGTATTTGTGAAGTTAATAAAGAGAAAGACACCAATGTAAAAGGACAGAAGTTGTTCTCTGAATAGATAGAATGGACTCGCGTAACATCTCTTCACATCACAGCGGTTAAAACTGCATTTCAATCATTTAATCACATCACAATATATTTAAATAGATTAGTTTTGATTATTTTCTCTTCAGTAATATTCTCAAGTGAGATACCCCTTCGAAGTGCAGCATTTTACTGAATATCACTTGAATTATCATCATTATATCTAAAGATTTTTTCTGAGAGATTGATTCAATAAGTCTTTGTCTCACTTCGTATCTCATTCAACGAAGATCGGGACCGTAAAACAACACTCTTGCCAAAGACACAAACCCTCTTTACCATCGAGTAGAATTTTTGTAATTGGCTAATTGTATTTTTTTCATAGCACTTACAGCCTCATTCCAGCCTCGTCACAGTTTTCACCCAGCGCAAGTTACGGCACTGTGCCAGCTGTGGAAAGTACCGCCGCGGAAGTTCATGCTGCAAGCTGGCAACAAACTCGGCTCAGTAAAAATGTAGGTACCTCCACAGACAAACCATCTTATCTCGACCAATTCCGCAGATGGCGCGCAATTAATAAAGTTTCTTCTCATCTCAGGACAAAATTAAACGGGGTATAATAACACTTCAAAAGAGTGCAATTTTTATTAGAAAAAGGGAACTAATAAACTGTGCGGAAATCCGAGAAACATAAAGATGTGTAATGTTTTCCTTCAAACCGAATCACTTAAGAATAGTTTTTTGTTGTTGTTCCTTCGACTGTTTCGTTCACGCTTCGTTCATCTTAGTTTGCCTCTTATGTTTCATGTTTCAATTAATTACTTGATATATCAGTATTGATAATTTAATACAGATAAAATATTTTTGATTCCTCTCATAATTTGCAATCACAACAATATATATAGCTAAATGTTGAACAACCCTCTTTGTTGTGTCGCGATCAATTTTTTCTTAGTGAAATTGCTACAATTGCTACAATGTTATTAATTATTAAAAACTGTACTTTCTTATGTGCTCTACATTAATTATTAAAAACTGTACTTTCATTGCATCGTATCTCCACTCAAAATAAATAATTTTATCCTGATAGGATTTAGAAAGTGTATTGCACCAATGCTCGGGATATTTACGTATTTCTACTTTCCATTAACTTGCATTTACAGCTAAAATCGTTGGAAGTAAAATGCAAAAAAATGTGGATACACAAACTATGGCTTTAGTTTCAATGCCGGGACAGAAATATTTTACATGAGGTAATTGAAACCATTGATTTGAATTTCATATTTAAACATGTAAATAAGTGTATTGAAAACCCATTATGTATTCGTATTCCCTAGATTACTCTGATTCAGTATCATGTGAATATAAATGAGTTATGATATTCTAGTAACAATAGGTAAAATTGGAGGATCCCAATATTATTAACAATTACCAACGTATCATTTCAATAATTATAAATTTATCACAGAAATTGTAATTTAAAGCCTCAAAACCACGTTCTGCATTTAACACCTAAGCTAAACATGTCACGAAACCGTACATCTGATGTACAATAATGCTAACACCTTACGTTCAGATTAATTTTATGATATACAAAGTATGGTTTTGAAAATACAAAATTTTCATGCAAAGCTAAGTTATCGTAGTTTTTATGCAATAGTTTTAATTGTTGATAAATTATTAAAACAATGTTCTGTATTGAATAAGGTTGTAACAATCACCTTATTAACCTATTATAATGGTTCTTGTTTAGTTTAATTCTGTAAATCATTGTAAATGTTTGGCATACGACGATTTGTAACGAATATGTAATGAGACGGAAGTGAGTGCTGTGTGGAAAGTAATTCCAACCATATTGCTGCGCGAACGAAGGGACCGCATCACGTTGGGCATATCAGACACATTAGTTGACAAGTTTATTCTCCTGTGAGGAGGGAACGGCGATGGCACTGATGCTTTCCAGTAAAGTAAGACGTAGGGATACCATCCAATTCTTACTGGGGATTTAAAACCAGAATGGCAGGCCCACACCTCAAGAAATTTAGTCTCTTGATCAACACAAAAAAATTAAGATGATTTAAATGAAGACTGAGTAAAAATTATATAGAAGTTATTTTCATGAACTTTAGAAAATATGCATCTCGGACAATATTCTGCCACACGTGATAAAATGAACGAATTTAATTTTGAACATTCATTTCTAAAACACTTTTAGAGACGAGCAAATAGACTTTTACCAAAATAATTTTGAGAAACGGGTACCCGCTAATCTGAAAATGGAATCTCCCCGAAAACTATTAAGCACTTTCACCATTATCAAATTTTAAATTGCCGGAAATTCTAGTGATTGACGAATTTTCTGAATTTTACAATATCTATTTTACTCTTAAATTTGATCAGAGGGAAACTGCGAAAGTTTAATTTTCTTTTATCACTAATACCACTTTTGTAATCGGACAAATCTATTATCTGTTATATCTGTAATTTATGTTCGCTGTAGAGTAAATGAACTCTTAGAGTATTATTTGGGAATAGTGATAAGAGTGAGGCAATGCTGCTGTGTCGTATGGGAAAGTGATCATTTTGATTAAAATAACGCTTTGTTCAAGTATCACCCAGAGAAGCATTGTAGAAAATCAATATCCCTCCATTCTACTCCAATTTCCTCAAAGATGTTCACAATAATAATTTTATGAGTAAGTAAATACCGACTCTTTTTATCACACAATATTTATTATATTTCTTTTTTAGAATTCAGTGGAAAAACAACATCACTTGAGTAAAAACGAGAATAATGCAACACTTTAGAACTTTTAAAACTCACGATGTTTCGGTACCCATTGGCAGCATTTTCAAGTGAAAACTCAAGTCAAGTCATTTCAGGTGTTAAGGAGCGAGGGGATAATCATTCAAAGTGTAAACAACTTATTGGGAGTCATAGAACATAAAACCATAAAAACAATCAATTACAAATAAAAATGATCTGTTATAAATTGTTTACTCCCCCCTCCATAACATTTGGGATGTCCGTTGACGTTTTTTACCGTTGTTCCAATTTAGTTTGACTTGAGTTTTCACTCTAAAATGCATTTCACTTGATAATGGTGCCAATGGGTATCGAAACTCAGTGAGTTTTAAAAGTTCTAAATATTTGTATCGTTCTTGTCTTTACTCAGTGATGTTGTTTTTCCACTGAGTTCTAAAAAGTAAATATTGTCTGCTAAAAAAGGTCGGTATTTATCTACTCATATTTCACTACGCAGACGAAGATGGACTGTTCATAATAATAATAATAATTTTATTTCACCGACATGTGAATGTGTGAGAGAGAATTATCATAAAGGGGTTATTGAATGTTATCATTGAATCTGTCACGGGCATTTCTTCTGGTTGTACGCATCTATGATTAACTCGCTAAACCAATTCATTTGCTTCTAACTCAGTACACGAGCTCCATTGATGCAGATGTACAAATGAGATGGCTTCTGAGCTTCTGCGAGTGGCGCGCTTCCCTCTAACTTGCAAGAGGGGAGAAGAGAGGGCGCAGATATACCGCCATCTGCAGCCGGCGTCAAAGCACGCGCACCCATACGTTGCCACTAATGTTTCGAATAAACACTCCATATTTCCCACACTTCGTCGACACCCGAACTGAAACGCACGCAACGGACCGGGTAAATGTGGTGAAGGGAAGGTTGGATAAGGGGATATGGGAGAAGAAAGAGGGAAACGCCGAGAGACTGTATCCCCAGTAGTCACCATTTGGCCAACAGCCGCCGTTGTCTTGCTACGAAATTGGGGACACTCCATTATAGATGGACTCTTGGGTCTGTATTTCAAGCGTTCTTACGTCCTAAGTCGGAAGCCCATCAGGTGTTGTGACAACTTCAGTATAATTTTCACTAAGTGGTGATTTGGCGGTTGAAATTTAGCTATCCCTAAAAGAAGGAGAAAATATTTTATTAAAACAATACTTGAACAAATGAAGTTTTGAAAATGTTTCCAAAACATTACGAAACGCTAATCAGTCCCGTTAAATACATGCATTTAAGAAGCGAACAAACAAAAATCGACCAATAATCCATTGTTTTGAAATAAAATGAATTATTTATTATACCACAATAATGCAACGTCCAAGAACAAAAGTCGAATATATCAAGCCATAAATTTTTACACTGTAAATTATCTCGTAGAATTAATGAATTATAGGAAGCATTCTTAAAATCCTTTTAAGTCACCTAATTAATTTTACTCGTATATAATTGAGTTCATTTCAATATTTTATCCTCGAAAGGAAAATTATATAGATTTAATTCAATAATATTACGATATTACAGAAGAATAGATATACATATTTCTCTTATGTTCAAATATGCGACAATTTTTCCATATACGAGTATTTACGCAAAATAATTTTAACACGACAATAAAATGTAAAAAAAGTTAACTTTAGGAATGTTATGTAATAATTCATGACGAGTTGATTTGAGAGTGATAGATATGCTCTTCTTTTTTAGTAACATTTGTATTCTGATTACGAATATCTTAGAAACAAAATCCATGCTAAAAAAAGTCCGTATCATTTTCCATTAATAATAGCGCATTTCGTAAGTGAAGCAAATTAATGATGGCAATTTTTCAAGGTAATTTACGGGATAGTATTGAAAAACGTCGTTACAACAAAGGGAAACCGAATGGTAAAAAATAATAATCTGTAACAGATACCTAATTGAAGTAGTTGATAATTAAGGAATTTTATCAATATAATTGACGTGACAAAAGAATTTAAGGCCAGCACTACATATAACAAATGTCGGCTAATTGAATTTCCAATGGATAAGATGTTACAGAAAGTTTAACTATTCACCGTTGTAAGTACACAAATGTTTGATTAGCTTTCATGGACTGAGGAACTAGTTTTACTACATTGTAAAGACCTAAGGTATATTTATAGCGCTTGCAGGTAGTGTTAAGTGAATATTCGAAAATCGTACGTTACATTACAAACCGATCCTCCATAAATTATAAAGGGAAGTACACTTGTTGAAAGATTCATGAGGAGGGAAATAACAAGAAAAAATATTGAAGCCATGTCAATCGAATATTTAGGAATACGTTCGAGAAACAGAACATTAGATTTGCGTTTCGTAACGAGAGACAAGACATTATCGAACATTATTTTCTCATACATGCGTGACGGTTTTGTATATTATGACAGGGACAGTAGACGACAGGTGACGTATTTATTCATTGTGTGAAATGAGATAGTGAGAGATGTCCATACGTTGGAAATGATACTGGAAGGATAGAAATGGTATAACGGGACAAAGGGTCTTGACAGTGAATCAAAATTAATTACATTCCCCCCACAACTGACAGAGTACGTACGCTAACTAGATTTCTAAATTGCTGTTAAAAGCGGGAGTGAGGAATGAAATTTAAAAACTACTGTGAAGTATACACCAGTGGTATTATATAAAGCAAATAAGAATTCACTCTTAATTGTACTTCGACAAATAACTTTGTATTTTTTTATTGCCGGGAAAATCTCAAACAACTGACATTTATCACAAGGTATAAAACTACTACAAACCTATAAAGACCCAAAATATAGTACCGAGGACTAAGAACTTAAAATTGGTCACGAAATCAATAAGAATTTTGTATGGTGATGTAAGCTTGATACTGACATATTTAAAAAACTCCTAGTTTTATCAAAACGTGACAAGACTTCTTCGACTTCTCAAAAATCTGGTCACATGTCGTAAATACAATTAATTTGTACCTTTTATCAGGGAAAATTTTAAATTATTTCTAAATATACAATTTATGTCTATTACACAATCAAGATAAATAAATATATTTCAACTAAAGTTCAAAAATAAATTATTTTATAAAAGTTTTGACAAAAGAACAAATTCAGAACTAAAGCGATGGTACAGTGTTCAGGTTTAAATAAAATCGATTCCACGCGGCGTGTTAATTTTGAGTAAAATCAACAAACGGAACTTCTCTTAGTTAAAACGTAAGTTACTAAACTACATCTTTCCTAATATATTACCAACAGAGCAGTTACAAAGTTTTTTTCTTATAATTTCATTCATTGTTAGTGATATTTTCAAACATTTTAAGGACATTATTAAGTACATCAAGGATGTTAAGAGCATGTGGTATACAAAATTGTGTAGACGGTATTATGAACACAAACTGAAATACCAATACAAACATGAAGGTATTGTTCAAGTTCAGACTTCATTTGGAAACCGTGACAGGAACCACAATCAAAAATACCACAAGGGGTCCGTTTTACAAAAGTGCAAGGGTTGTACAATATTTGTAATAGCAAGCAGTTAGTTACAATCGTTTCATAAATATTTCGTTAACTTGCCAGTAATAAGTACTTCTCGGTAACAAGTGGAGTATCTTTACACACGTCAGTAGCAAGCATTTGACCGTCCAGTCTTTCTCCTTTCACTCGGAGTTACGTAATGTCAAATTTGGAATTGGTAAAACATTCACACTTTATGGGAGATATATCACAGAAAGTGATAGCTGTTTTACATTTTGTTAAAAATATTTCAAGTTTACCAACAATTAACTTTCCAAACAGCAAATTAATAACTAAGCTAAAATAATATATAGTACAATAAATACGGTTATTTTCTCACAACACGTTTTTGTAATATGTTTTCTTTTCCTTCCAGCTCTACAGATGTCATTCTAAAGGGTTCGTTAAATTCGTACACTGACACAAATTTTAAGTTCACTCTTTCCCTGAAAGTTTTCTAATATCGTTGTACACGAATGAATAGCTCATCTTCATCTTCCGACAAAGGTCTTGACCATCGCATATTAATAAAATAACACTTGTAAAACAGTTAACCTACGTTGATAGCTAGGTAAAAATTCTTGGTTGTAACAAGTATATTTTACAAGTTTGTAGCTAAAATTGCGAATAACTTAACGATGTTAGTGGATTGCAAGAAAACCACTTGTAAAATTGTAAGAATGCACTTGTAATTACAAGTTTACAAGTATATCTGTGTAAAACGGTAATATCGGGATATTTTTTCAAACTTTGAAAAATGTACTTGTTACTTACAATCATGTACTTTTGTGAAACGGTCCCCTGGTATTCGGCGCAAGATCGATACCAATATGTAGCTCAGTGATTGTAACGTCGGCGCCAGGACACGCCAGCAACTTGCAAAATATTAATAGCTCTTTGTATTTTCTAAGCAGGATGCTGTTAAGAATATGACAATAAGTGACCGGTCCGCGCTAAGACGGACGTGCGACCAGTTTTCCGTGTGAAGGCATTGTTCAAATAAACCCTTTTCATCTTAAGGAATGTTTGTACCAGTGTATTCAAAGACTAATTCCACGAAGAAAAGAAAGAAACTTAACAGGTGTTTGCGAAGCGCCGGGGTGACGCGCATAGCGATTCGTCCTCTACGGCGCGTCCTCTGCATTCCTAGAAATGCCTGCACGGTGGTGGCGAAGGCGTGGTCATTCGCTGATCACGTGACGTCTAGAACAATATATATA
>NNCF01126090.1:225381-407933 GCA_002313205.1 Laupala kohalensis | reverse complement strand
ATATATATCTTCAATACAGAAATGTGGTTTTCATTTTCAAATGTCAATGTTATCACCCTCCCCCAGCCAAAAGGAGTGGCAGGTGATCCAGTTTTAGCGCGAGTGGATGACCCCTTTTAAAGTATTCATTTTTATGATAATTTTTTTAGACGATGTTATTGAGATGTTTTGTTGTCTTCACTTAAATTAACGACATGTATATTGGAAGACACTCAATGCTATAAAAAATGGTCAATAATACGAATTGCATTTAGAAAACCTAGCTTCAACAAAAAGATTTTCTAGCAAATATACAAATTCCTCTAATGAGATATTACTCCAGAATTAACTAAACTAGAATATTCTACACGTGCATTCATTTTCTTTCGTGAAAAGACTCTATCGTCACCTTACCACAATGAAAAATAAGCGAAGGTTTGTAATATGTGTTATCCCGCATTTTCTAATGATATTTTCGTATTTTATAGTTTTGAATCCATTAAATGGCACAAGTAAGGTATGTTTTTTCATATTGTCAAGCACAATTATTTCCAACGTAAGGGAAAACGATCATAATAGGCGCGGAAACAGTTCATAAAACGTATTTTCATCCAAAGTAAGCTTTTTTCTTTCAAGGGGCAAAATGTTGAGTTCTTCAAATTACGGATAGTTTTATCCAGAAAATATGCTCAAATATTCTTACCTCTAGGCACAAAATCATTTACCTTAAGAAAGAATAAATAGTAAGTTAATCCATTTGATTTTGTAATGGACTCCATAGGATAAAACAAGTGAGAAAAAGTTATAATTAAACTATATGACAATTTGATGTATGAACCCACAAGTCCATGAAACTTATTCTTAAATGATTTGCTGAAAGTAACGAGGTTTTCTTTTTGAATTGTATAACCTTAGTTGTTATTTACGGTAAAGATTATTGCTGTCGTCGAGCCTTCAGCTTTTCTCGATCCACCGAGTGACATCGGATGACATTGCTACAGTTGAACAAATTAGAAATCGCTCAACACATCACATTATTCATAACGTCATCCTTCTTCGTAAGGCATCAGCAACATAGATGCCCCAGCAGCTGACTCATGAATTCTTTATGTGGCGTATTGATGCATGTGAAGAACTTCTGAGGAAATATGAATTCAATTCAATATGGGTTTCGCAATGGTCTGAGTACGATTGATTCTTTAGAGCAATTGATTAAACTGATACAGAACAGAGAGAAAAAGTACTGCACACGTATTTTTCTAGACATAAAGGGTGCATTTGATAATGCATCTTGGGATTTGATAGTAAAAACCTTGCAAGAGAAAGAATTACCAAAATATATGTTAAGTATTGTGAAGTCATACTTTGAGGACATATGAGCTACTACAGATAGGAGACTGCAGAATTCTGAGAGAAATGATAATATGTTAGATAATACCTCAAGGGTCCTCAAGGGTGGCGAGTGGTCCGTTATACTGGAATGTAGTGATGGATAGAGTGTGAAATGCAGGAAAACAATATGAAATGTGTTTCATATATCGATGACTTGGCGCTTGTTGTGGAGGGAAGATCACGAACAATGTTAGAAATGGACGCACAGAAGGTTTTGAATGAATGTGACCGAATATGTTTCAAGAATAGATTGGAAATACGTGAAACGAAGACAAGAATAATGTGTTTGGACATGCAGTGCAAAACAGGTGAAATAAAAATGAGAGGGAAGAGGATTGAGATAGTGCAAACCATGCGTTATTTAGGGGTACAGCTTGATGAAAAACTGCTCTTTACAACGCACTTGGCGTATGTTACCAGTAGGGCAAGGAAAATATTATACTGCGTAGTGAAGGTTGGAATCATGGACTATGATATCAGCAGGCAGGACGTTAAATTATTGTACATAGGGGCATTGCGACAAGCATTGATTTATGGAAGGCGATTTGGGGACATCCTGTTATATGCCAGCAATTTGAAAGAAAGATAATTTCAATAGAGCGACAAGTCTTACCCCCATGAGACAGGATGTTATAAGACTGTTGCAGGTGAGTTAGGTGAATTAGGTGTGGAGTATCAACTTCAGAAGTCTGAAATTGAACCATTCCCTCTTTGCTTGGACTCCTTATGCACAAATATTACCAGTAAAGAAAACTGGTTACTTTAACTCTAGTTGTTGGAAAATAAATTAAATATGAAAATGGGACATTGCTGCTTTTGGTGCAGTTCGCATTGAGAGTGGGGAACGATACTCTGTTGAAGCAAAGAAAAACGTTTATTCCGGCCCCAGAGTGTCGTCTCCATTAACCTTTGGCTCCGTCGCGCGTGCTTTGACTCAGGACTTCACCCCAACTTGTGACCTAGATTCCGTTCACAATGATACCAGGGCTGCGTCCATTCTGTTATATTGTATCATTCTTCTCTTTTGATATCGTGTTATTTTCGATCATTAAAGTTTAAGTGAAATATCAATAGCAAATACAAATTGGATATTTGTCTCGAACTCAAGATCAAATTCTTTCGAGTGCATTAACAAATTAACTGGAAGAACAGGGAGAGCTACCGTTTTCAATTCGGATGCCTATATAAAATGTGTTATGAGACTTTCTTTTACTTGTAAGGGGAGCATAAAAAGGAATTTATCTTACATTAACTTACGGACGTGGTTGAACTGTGGGTAGAAGTATCTATGTTGACTATTCGTTGGTATTTCAATATTTCATTTCTTACATTACAGGCATTTTACATTTTTAGTTCAAGCTTACTTCCTTCATATGTCGATAGTTAACTTAAACTATAACTCTTTTGGAGAATGCATTATGCGTCTGAAGGTAATATTAAGTTTGACAACTTCAATCTGTAGGCATTTCATTATTCATGACAGGTACGTTTATCTTGTTACTTTCCTCGTATTACACATTAATAGAACTAATCCACAGGCATTCGGATTTATATATGGCCAATTTATCCTCAAGTGGGTCAGGGTCGTATGGAGTAGTCTGAAAAACCTGTTGAAAATAATTTCTTCGGGTTCTATATCCTTAAGTAGCAACTCACTCAAATGTTCACTTCTTAAGATAAAATCTTCAAATGTTCTCAGCCATTTTCCACTTAATCTCTTTTTTCCTAAAAATATCCTCAGTTCTTCTTTAATCACCTATAAAACTCTCCGTTCTCGTTCAAATATATTCAAATAACTTTTACGAAATTTTACGAGGAATTAAAATTTGCTTGTAACTTGTCAAGCAGGTACTTCCTCTGGCGGGAAATTCCAAAATAAAAAATTAAATTGGTTTTCTTCGAACCTAAATATTTTAAAACAATATCTGTATTTTCTCTTAACCATGTTTTTCATATACTGGTATATTCTTTAGGAAAATATACATCACTTTGGGAATCGACGTGTTTCTGGTCGAAAATGCAATAAAATTTAAAATAAGAGATACAATGTTTCACTTAATCATTTGGGAGCTGGGGATTTTTTCCAGCACCAAGAAACGAGGCCATCAGGTGGGCTACTAATAAAAGGTAAATAACATTTTTATTACCAAATCAAAAGGAATTGAAAAGTTGTTACCGGAAAAATAAGCTTCTTTTTCATGTTTTCGGTTAAGAGGTAGTTATAATTACAGCTACGGTAGAAAGTTTATATTTGTTTGTATGACTAAAAATAATAATATATTATTTAATTATTCTCCTGTTCATTTTCATAAATTCATGTTCATATTCTTAAATTGTCTTCATGTCTGATTTACGAACTATGTATGATAGACAAACTTAATGAGTACATTAAAATATATTGGAATAGTTTTGTACCTTAAATTGGTTGATGGAACTGGTGGAAGAGATCAAAGAAGGAAGAGGAGGAGGAGGAAATTGTGGGTCACAGATTTAAAATCCGCCCTGGGATCCCTAAAATCTCACGGCGGCCCTGGTTGGTAATTGTATTGTGAGATATTTATAATTGGAATGTGACAAAAGGAAGAACATGTGTTAGAGGAAGAAATGGATTGATGTGAAAAGTATTTCTTCTCATTGAAACTAATTCTTGACGTTTATCAAATATTTTGAATGATTTTGTAAGTAAACTGTTTTTTATTCACAATCAGAATATCGTTCAAAATATTTAAACAGGAATATGATAGTAGATGAGAATATTGTCTACACCTTGATGACTAAGTTGAAACCTTTCTTTCTGCGCAGAGCTCAACAAATAATTGGATCATGACGCAATGGTCGTTTCGATTTATGAGTGAAACACCCCTTGTTTTCTTTTGAGGTAAAAACAATTCATAATTTTCAAACTTAAAATCATTTTCACATTAGTACATTCATAATTAAATTATAATTAAATATTTAAAAAGTCATTCATCAAACCTGAAAATACAGGAGCATAAACTAAGAGTATACTAATAACAATAGATATGTGATTTGCAAAACTAATAATAGATGAAACTTTCAAACCACATGATAGGATAGCTAAATATTCTTAATTTATAATTAATAGCATTCCATAAAGAGCCCAATAAGAAAGTACTTGTGTCCCAAATATTTTTAACGCCATTTATAATTCACTCCCAAAATTATTTCTGCATCTGATCTTGAAGGTAGTCCTTACTAAGTTTTGTTTCGGGGATCGTCCACCGCTGTGATGAAAACTCTGTGCGTACAAGCCATAGAACAACTTTCTGATGAAGCTATGGAGCAAGGTAGATAATGGCAGTCAAAGGTATAATCGTTTCCAATAATTGGCACAAAGGAAAGAGCGGTAAATATCGGAGGTATCGGCGGAGGAACCACTCGCTGGGCTAATCGTTGGGCACCAAAGTCCGCCGTCGGGCACTGCCTTCATGAAAGCAGAAGGCTCTCAAAACAGAGGGCTCTCAAAATGGCAGCTGACAAACGACAAAAAAAAATATACGAGCGGAGGAGAGGCAAAGAACGCAAGAGTGGAGAAGGGATATAAAGCAAAGCAACGCTGTTTGCAGTGAAATTCGTTGAGCCAGTAAGTACATTATCGATCCTGTTTAGGGATCCATTATTGGCACAAGTTCTCTGTTTGCGTCAAACGAAAGCGTTTTTTTCTCTAACAGAATCAAACAAAACAAATCGGAAAATGAACACATCCACGCGAAGCCCCGTAACTGGTCTCGCTTCTCTAAAATTCGTGGTTAACAAAGGCGTACTCCAATTTCTCGTGGCACGCTACCTTCCCCAACGCTCAATAGGTTGTTTTCGCTCTTTGTAATTAACCACTTTTTCTGTCATCTACTAAAAACGTTTGTGCTACCTAACTGTTCAACTGAAAGAAGTATACCAAAATGTGCTTTATGGAATATTTAAGACTCGACAACAGACTATATTTAAAATACTACGGAATTTGGGAGCATACTAAAAGCATACGTACTTCTATCTGAAATACGAGAGACGATATTCGAAATGAAAAAAGCTATCAGATTTGTATTGAAGTATCTTTGTGTCTCTGTGTTTTCGCCTCTAAACGCACAGACAGATGGGCCGAATGCTTCGAAATTCTGCACACTCATCCTACAAGAGGGGTCCGAGAAGACTGATTGGCGATTTTTTTCAAATTCGATTTAGATTTTTTCTGAGGTATATCAAAAGCGACTAAGAACATTAGTTGCACAAAAAACAAAAAATTAACATGAGTAAAGCTGTGAGTACTTAGATAGTTCATATTTAACTAACGAATGGGTAGGATTATTTTGTTGTAACTTTCTTGAGGCGATTCTTTCTTATTTTAGATTTTTAAAGTGATGTAATTTCAACACCATATTTTTTGGTTTGTGATTAGTGAATGGGTGCAATGATTCTTAAAAACAAATGAAAACTTACTTCAAATGAAAATGTGTTCTATTAAATCATCTTCCTTCTCACAAGTATTGTTATGCACTAAATACAATAATGACAAAATTTTTATAAAGAGGTTTAGTATCTCCGGAGAATCCCGTGGAGAAATAATGCACATTAGCGATATAACCTCGTATTGCTTATAGCAATGTCATTTAGTTGTGGTCAAGGGAAAGTAAATATTTATATAAACTTTCAGATGTAATAACAATGATCATCTTAATATCCCCATAACGAATAAAGAAATCTATGCGCGTTGTTCTTTAAGATAAGATAATAATTAGACCATTTCAAATTATTTGTTACATTCTTTAGCTCCAGAGATATTTAAAAAAAAAGTATTTATCAATCTTCACAGCTCCACCTTAAAGCTCAAGAAAAGACAGAAAGGTCATTCTTTGTATAATCGGACAAAAAAAGTCGACCATCGCGAATTTCAACAAAAAACTTATTTTTAGTTAATTACGTTGAAAAATTAAGTTTATGCCCATTGATTCCATATTTTTGTCATTTTCTACTATTGAGTGTTTTGACATAAATCAAGCCTATATGAACGGAAAATTCAAAATGCTTAAAAAGTACTCTCATAAAGATAATTATAGTGTTTTATACGGAAAGTTTCGACTCCATTCTATTGTTTTCAACCATATTATTATATTATTTTTGACAAACGAAGACCATTTTTGAGTTCAAAAACGGAAAATGTTATTTTTTTTCAAAATTTAATTTTCTAAAATACAATAACACGGATTTTCTCGGTTGTTATTTTAAAAACTACCCCAATGCATCGAATTTTCATTGGTAAAAATTTGATCAATTTTTTTTTCATAATCGGCAGAGATATAGTCAATTACATCGAGATATTATATTTCACAATTTATGTAGTTTTTCAGAATTCATGATTATTCGTCTTATGAACTCTATTCATAAGTAAAAGTCAATTGACTTGAAATTTTTACATCCAATAGTCAAAGGCGTTACTTGTATGCCCGTTAACATCAATTAGAAATTCTAATGGGTTGCACACATTCTGAGTGAGTTCTTGCAGCACCGGCTAAAACGCATTGTTAAGGTCGCAATTGCGGAAATTTTCAAAAAGAAACTCTGGAATCAGGAAATAGCTAATTGAAAAGATGATGAATTTCCTGTATTTCTTGATTATGTTTAATTTCCAAGTCACATTGATTATCCACAATGATTTCTTAATCAAACTTGCATGTTTCACAAAAACGTTTCACGCTTTGCTCATAAAAAGTTAAAAACACTTTTTCATGACTAGTACACACTGAGCTAACCTCATCCATTTAAATCCATATTGAAATAAAAACAGTTCTCTTGAGGAAAAACTGTCAACTGTCTCGTAATTTTCTTCTTGCGAACAAATAGTTTTTAAATTTCCAGTGAACATGTTTTGTTAATCCCGACCAGGGCCACGAATGTTTAATGCTAGTCACGTGACGCGCAAAGAGGCGCGACTGCCCTGCCCCAAGCGGAAGTCTTGGGTACTATCTTCACAGTTTTCAGGTTGGCGGGCTTTTTAATCCCTTCGTGCGGTTTATAGGTATTCCACATACTAATTTTTTATTTAAATTTAGATTTATTTTCTCAAGCTTGATATTTTTTCTATATTAAATTGTAGGGCGGGAAATAAAATTACTTTTTATCTGTGGAAGAAAAACAACAAAGAAATAGAAGAAAAAGTACAAATTTATTCATAAAAAATAATATTATATCAATGATACAGTACCTCGTAACATTTCAGTCTGTTTTTCTCATGTATTGTAGTAAGAATATTTTTTTCAAACACACAGGAAATGATAAAATATATGTTTTGTTACACACAATACACTTAGCTTTGCACGAGATGAGTTAAATACACTAAGATAACAAATTGAATAACCACATTCATGGACCAGTTATATTAGCAACAATTAAGATTACAATACTCATGTAATTCTCAAGTGCATAAATGTTACGTAGTATTTCAATATAACAAGTTCTATATTCAACCTAAAATTAAATTCTCATCTAAAAGTTAACATTTCACAAGGTCAAACCTGGAAATGAGAACTTTTTTTGACACTTAAGCAGCAAATAAAGATATGAAGAATGATACTCTAATCAAATCACGACAAGAAACTAACACTATAAACATTAAGAAACTAAACAAGATTTTCACAATAAAAATTAAATTCTTCTTTATAACATTTATTCTAAAATTTGTATTTAACAACGTTTTCTCTGACTGTTATATCTCATTATCCTTATAAGAACACCTAGCCTTATTATAGACAGCAAAAAAACAACTTAGTTTCACATTAAAAATCAATAATTCATTATCTCTTTATTTAATCATAATGTAAATATTTGGGTTGACCTTAGTTGACAACGTTTCGAGGCTCTACTTTTGGCATTTGACATTTTGACATTTATATTATAAAAAATCTCACGAATATCAGCTTTAATACAAGGAATATATGGTAACACCACATATTTAATCTTCTCAAGTTGTCTACTATCTTTATTAGTCTTATGTACATTAAATTATTTCCAAATAATTATATTATAGAATCACTCAGGATAGTCATTATGCATCAGTATATCTTTAATATCTATATTTTTATTTAAAAATTCCGGATGTGATATCTTACTAACTGTATGTAATAATCCAACAACACTTTTCTTATGTGACATGCTGTGATTCAATCTATAATTCATTAGTTTGTCAACACAACTTGGTTTCCTAAACCAGTCTGTTAAAATTTCACCTGAGTTATTGATGATCTTAACATCAAGAAAGTTTTTACATTTATTGTCTTCAATCTCTAATGTAAATTTCAGATCATCACAAAAATTATTAAATTCTTTTAACAACTTAAAAATCTCATCATCTCTAACAATCATAAAAAAATCATCGACATATCTCATATACATTCTAATTTTTTTCAAACATACTTGTTCTAACTTCATCACAATCTCACATATAGTGCCACTCAAAATTCCTCCAATAGGGGTTCCATTCACCTGCTTATAATATTTCCCATTGAACACAAAACTATTGGATTTAAGTACTAATTCAATATCTTTAATTGTTTCAGGTACAGGTAAAAAAATAATTAAAGATCAGATGTCTCGAATTAACGTTTTGAAAATGAAGTTAGTAAAGATTAAAGATAATATCAACTTTATAATGAAAGAAGGTGTAATTGGCATACTGGGAAACATGTTAACCACATCAAGTGATATCATACTATACCCAACAGGAATTTTAACATGTTTCAGTTTACCAACACATTCCATACCACTCTTAACCGAGATTCTATCATTCTTCTTCTTCTTGTGTCGATTTCGGCCAGCTTTGGACCACATACAAACAATTAATTGTGATTTCTATATTTTGCAAAGTAACCAGGAGGATCTGCAAATAAAAGATAGGAATAATAGATTGCCAGTTAAAACGATAAAAATAAAAAATTGTGACGGACCAGGACTCGAACACGGGTTTGCCTGCAGTAGCCGCAGGTGTGCTGTCTACAGCACCACCCACCTTCAATTTCAAAACCAGTCTACAAAATGTCCCGAGTCCGAGTCCATCGCATTTTCATCTGGTCACAGACGATTCAAACTTTCCTAAAAAATAGTGAGATAAAAACCAATACTTCATTCTTGTTGGAATTGATCCCAGCTTGAGGATTACCCTCACTTTTTCAGGATTGCGATCGGGGTTGGAGTAACAGGAATCCTCGAAATGGAGAGAGCATAGAAATATATTCTTCCATTTCGGGATATCCCACTCTCTGCTGGGCCGTAGGCCCAAAAACACCAACCACCGATCACACGTACTCATGTGGGCAGCCTTTCCCGGGATTCGGTGGAAGAACAAATTCTTGTTTTTCCACCTCGTGACCCCACAGAGTGTGCAATTATTACTGTAATGTTTCAAAAAATACAATTAATACCACCTCATAGAATACGTTAACATGCTATACACTCCACGAAAAATAAATTACCTACCCGGGCGAAGACATTTCGGCACTAATCCACACAAACAGCACACACAAAATCAAAAAATCTCGTTCACAACGCAGTTACCGCAGCGCTCGCGAGTCAGCAGCAGTATGGCGGGCGATGGCGGTTGCGTTTGTCAACTTTCGAATCAAAGTTCTGAAGTGTTGAATAAGAGCGATCTAGCGGTTGCCAACATCACTATTACAGGCAATTACAGGCTACACTGGCGATGTCTGACGGAAGTCTTGGGCAGAAAAGTCGACCATAGCCGCCTATGAAGTGCCGTGGCCCTGATCCCGACCATTGTTCCTCACAAAAAACAACGGCGAATTGAATATTTCAAGTGAAAAATGGGCCAAAATCCAGTACTTAGTTTAACCAACAATATCGTCACCACTGATTACTGAGTTTCTACTTTATTGACATTTGATCATTATTGAACGTTTTTCTTCAAATTGAATATGTGGAATCCTGGCCCGGGTTTTTCTCCGGTTTTCCTTCGGGTAGAGGCGGATTTATCATACAGGTTCTCTAGGCTTTGTCTAGGGGCGGGTCTATTGTAACAATAAATCGTGAATTTAGTGTTATTTCAATTTTTAAGCACTATACTCAGAATAATCTATAGTTCGATAATAACTTACATGTAATTTTTTGCTTAAAATTACAAACATATTGACATTCTATTAGTATTATAACTCGCAGCTAACTTTTTATCTTATCTAGGAATTTTTGCTGAATTTTTTGAATCCGCCTCTGCCTTAGGGCCCTTGATCGGAATTGATGGGATGGTCCCTTGCTTGCTTCCGGAGAGTAAATTAGTTTTTTTTCCCTCCACGTGGTCATACGCAGTTTGTACTGTTTTTTGACAATAAATTTATTTATTTATTTATTATGGATTACCCGAAATTGAGGATTATCAGTTACGGCATAAACATTTGTAGTTGCGCACTCACAAATAATGTATGGTACATAAATAATACGTGTGCGGGAGGACTAAAAATATTAGTTTCAAGCTTTCCATGAAATTGCAAGAGAAAACTAATTAACGTAAGAAATTAAGTTGATTTTATTTTATTACATAATTCATAATATTCTACTTTTTTCTTACTACTCAAATATAGTTTTCCTAAAAATTTGAAAATACAATTACAGTTAATGGAGTTTTACTTATGAATAGAGTTCATAAGACGAATAATCATGAATTCTGGTAAAACTACATAAATCGTGAATTGTAATACCTCGATGTAATTGACTATATCTCTGTCAATTATGAAAAAAATGGATCAAACTTTTACCAATGAAAATTCGATGCAATGAGGTATTTTTTAAAATAACAACCGAGAAAATCCGTGTTATTGTATTTTAGAAAATTAATTTTGAAAAAACTTGCATTTTCCGTTTTTGAACTCAAAAATGGTCTTCGTTTGTCAAAAATAATACAATAATATGGTTGAAAACAATAAAATGGAGTCCAAACTTCCCGTATTGGACTATAATTATCTTTATGAGAGTACTTTTTAAGCATTTTGAATTTACTGTTCATATAGGCTTGATTTATGTTAAAACAGACTTGAATTCACTCAATGGCAAAAAACGACAAAAATATGGAATCAATGGGCATAAACCTCATTTTTCAACGTAATTAACTAAAAAATAGTTTTATGTTGAAGTTGGTGACGTTCCATTTTTTTGGCCAATTATACAAAGAATGACCCAAAACAAAAATAAATATTGAATTTGAAGAAGCAACAGGAGCTTAACAAGAATATTTAAAAATTTGGCGGCACCTTCAAAGGAAATGCCGGAAAGGTTAGTCGTGCTTTATATTAGGAAATTTTTAAATATGCTAGAGATCTAACTCTGTTGTATTTCATTAAAGTTAATAAACGTTATATTTTTGTTTGAATAGTTTCTGGGACTTTGAAGTTGCTTTAAAAAATCGTTCCATTTCAAAAGCAATAAAACACTTTAAACTTAGCTCCGTATTTTAACAACATTGAATCAGTAATAATTTATATCTAATTTTTCCTAGAAATAATTAATCTAGAATAAATCATCAATCTCGTGCGATTTTAATGCTCTAAATTTTCAATGGTAAGATAGGTGTTGAAACTTGACCATGACCTGCTCTTATTGTGAAGTACTACTACAGAGTGTTTATACGACAAGTAAGTTAAATGAATGTTAGATTATTTTGAACGATTTACACGATCCATTGTATATGATATCCTTGATTTGCTAGCGCTAATACAATCCATCAAATTCATTATTCCAAAACATATGTTCGAAATGTTGTGTATTTGAGTTTAGAAGTTCAAGTACTTTATTTTATTTACACATTATTTTCGTTGTATATTTTATTACCAACAAATTTCCATGGAGTAATGATAACATTAAAAATATTATTATGCAACTCACAAAATTTATCGAAATGATATTTTAGAGCTGCACCTATGTATCAAGTTCTTTACTGTTGTTACTATGAATTGAGGAACGTCTTATTAGGCTAAATTATTCCACGAGAAATTACTTGGTGATGAATAATTATTTCATATAAACGAAGTTATTTCGTAGTAGCATAGAAAATGTGGATATACACACAAATTTTAACTACATCAGAAAGGTAGCAAATCGAATTATGGATCAGATATATTGAAATATGAAGGTTATGGGTAGAACGAAATTCACTGGTGGAACTGTTATTAAAAGAGTTTGCCGAGCTCTCATCAAAGGTTTATAAATTCTGTAAATGGTATTGACAGAAGAATTATTGGTTTTCTTTCTTTAATTTTCGGAAGAGTAATTCCATCTGCTCTGCATTCAGGCCACGCAGATAAGAAATTTTATTACATTTAACAAATAGGAAGATATTAGACCTCATTACACGAGGATCTTTTGAATGTACTGCCTCATTGTCAACGGTATAAAGAAATAAGCAAACAAGGTCCAATTACAATACGTATGTACACGCTACAAACAACTCTTAAGTCAGAAACACAGTAAACACAATATGACGCAAACGAAGAATAGTGTAACACATGAATCATTTTAATTGGTTGAGAAGAAATAGTCAACAACATACTCATCTTGAACACGTAAAATGATAAAAGAGTAACAAAATACAGTGAACCCAGATTTCTGAGACGATATTTAGTGCACTAGAATTTCAGGGAAAAAATTATTTTTATATAAAGCACATATTAATTTCTAGATTAGAATGTGTACCATTTGTATAAGTTATTCAATTATTCGCAATTATCAAAGATTAGGCAAACACATTTTGACATAACTTGAGAGATAAATGAAATGTTTCCATTTTCTTTAAAATAACGAAAGATGAATAAATAGATTTAAAAAATGAGGAAATTAGGAAAACTAATTGACTGACTGAGAATAATATTGCACGATTTCCGGGTAACGCGAGACTCGTGGCTACGCTGACAATCGTCTAACTTAGCAGATAAAATTTTTATTAAGAAAAATGTAGGGATGAAAATGACATATTTTCTATTAAAAATAAACTAAAACCAGTCAAAAATAAGATACGCAACCAAAATCTGAAATCTCTAAAATACTTTAATATACACTGAGATATCAATTACAAAAGAACCACGTAATAAACCGAATCTTCTGAAAATTACAGAATGTGTTGCCACATGTATCCTTCCTCTTGTATTGTTCTTTTATTGCTTTACACTTGATTTTCCATTTTCATCGCATTTACTTGCATAGCCTTGTATATTTTCTATGAAATGGCACAACAATTTAACAGTTATGGATAAAATCTGAAACAATTTTTTACAATTACTGCAACTATCAAGCTCTCCCGCATAACTTAGCTTGAGGATTGCAATCACTGTGACAGCTTTATAACAAGAACTTGTTATCGCAGGCCTGATCTATCTGAAATTTAGCGTTTTTGTGACGGGAAAGGACAGTCATTCTGTCATGTGATAGTCAGTGCTGTTGCATGGGCATAGATCTGTCTTGGGTGACCTCTTAACAGAGCCAACTATCCGTATGGAATATAAAATGAATCAAAACGAGCCCTATTATGTTCAGAGAGTTTCTTGTAACAACTTATACTTTTCAAAGTAATAAAATAAACGTTTCAAAATAATACAATTCAACGGTATGTTTCTCAATATTTCTGGCGGGGCCCGATCCCTAAGCTCATAGGAAGGATCCTCCCCTAGATATATTCATTTCCAAACAGTTAAGCATGATACTGTATTTTCATAGGGAATGTTCGGAAATCTAAGTTCCAGTGATATAATAGAGATGCTAAAAGGAAATCCATTTAGTTAAAAGCTCACCAGTATTTACTCACCACAAACTAATTCTATATTCACCAGTATTTAATTAGAATTGCGATTTAATTTGTCGACTTCCTCGTCAAGACCGCCTCGTCTTGGATTGTCAAATTTTCACGCAATTTTTTTAGACATCACAAAAGCAACGAAAGAAGATCCTTGTGAAAACATGAAGATTGCTTACTGTCATCAAGTGAAGCTGTTAATCGCTTAATTAAATCGGATCGCAGAAGAGCCTGCAAATGTACAATTTCGTGTTGGAAAGTAAAAATACATATGATATTTCACACGGGACATCACGTTCGACCACTCTACTGAATAAAAACTCGGATAGGTTGCAGCGAGGGACAGTGAATGCTTTTTCCATGTAAATACAAGTGGCCTTGCCATTAGGAGAAGGGGTAGTCACTGTTGTGTTGTTATTCGCGTTTGTTTCTCCACTTTAGTGTACATTTGAGAAAGACTATGGGAAGAGTAATGTGAAGTCAAACTCCTCACGCAACATAAAGATGTAGGGTTAAAAAACGTCAATAATGTTTATGTATCACAAACGAAAGGAAATAAAAAGATTATTATTTGTCATATTTCTGAAATTATTGTTGGACTTCTGAAATATATATTAGACGATATGGTGTATTGAGAATTATGTATTTTCTGAATTAAATTAAAATGGGATTTATTCAAGGATACCCGAAGATTTTTATTTTTTCAAAATTATATACAATAGTTTTATTAATACTTGAATTAACATTATTATCTACTACAATCATATTTATACTGACATAAAACGAACCATTTTCTGTTGTCAATTATTTATTATCTCACAACGTTTCAGAAGAGATTACTGCCATCGTCAAGTGAATGTATGTTTTTGAGTATATAAACAAATATTGATATATAAACAATTTTTTTAACACAATATACAAATAAAACAATTACATAGAAAAATAAATAACTTGAAAAAAAAACGATCAAAGCAAAAAGTCATTATAACCGAGTACAAATTATACGTAAGTTATCCGTGTCTGTTTGTAAATTTTATGTGCAACATTTCTGACATTATACGTTTATAATAATTTGGCTCCCGATCTAAAATTAAAACATTTTCCATATCTATTGAATGATCCAAATTTAAACGGTAATGAAATAAAATTATGTTGTAGTATGTTTGCACTACGCTGATGTTCTTTGATTCGCGTCTGTAATTTACGTTCCGTCTGTCCAATATACTAAGTAATTGCCTACAGAAAATGGTCGTTTTTATATCAATATAAATGTATTAATACATGTTAAAATTCAAACATAGTGGTATCTTAGTAATAAATCATGTTCCTGTTTGTTGAATTGTTTGAAAATATTCTGAGAGATATCAAAGCATTCACCCAAACTACTCAATCAATACGATATATCTAGTACATGTCAAGAATAGAAAAGTTTGTGATGTGACTTTATTTTAAAATGAATATTGAATGCTCATCCATAAATCGTATAATATTTTCAATTATATGTTCAATATTAACTAATATTAACAAAATTAACTAACTTTAATCAGCAGTCATACACATGCGGTATGAATTAAAATTTTGTTTACTTAATACAGTGCTTTGTTCACTATGATTGATTTCCGAAGTTCGACTAACCAAAACACAAGGCAACACAAAAAAGCACGACTACACCCAACATATTAACCACTTAATCTACTCGAGAGAACGCGGACACCGCAACTATTACGTAGAGTTACCGCTAGGTGTGCGCAAGTCAATGTGTACGAGTCGTACTGAAAAGAAAGTATGCTTGAAATTTTCTATACAATCTGCATCCAGTATGGTGTGTATAGCATGAAACATTACGTAAAATGGATCGAGTAAAGTGGGTTTAATAAATGTTCTCCATTTTTAGTCATTCATCATACTCCAATTAGCGGTTGTGTCGTGTCACCAACAAACTAATGAATCATGAACAAAATACTTTATAGTTTCAATATGCTGAAAAGGTTTGTGATCGGATCAATGATAATGTGAAATTACTCATGCCAAGAGCAACAGCTTTTCTTTATTCGTAAACTGGTATGTCCTACATCCTCAATCCCTCTCTTCCGAAATCCGCAATTTTTTGCCATCAGTTCTTTCCCACGGAATGTCCTCGCTTCGTGTGTGTCGCATCGACAGGAAAGCTGCTAATGTCATCCCGAGTCAATTCCCTTCGCTGGAGACGGGAGGACAGGGCGAAGAGGTCCCAAAGCTGGACGGGCAACTGAGTAAAAAGTTGCTCACAGGTGTTTACCGGCAGAATAAATGCAGTCGAGCTGGAATGGTGAACAAAGTAATCGGTGGATTGAAAGAGTCGATTTGGTGATTGTGTAGGGGGAGGGACGAGGAGAACGATTAGGAGGAGGGAAAGAACTGCGTGGTGGCGAGAAGGTGATGAAGGGGTAAACTGATATGATGGATTTGCTTCAGAGTCCGGCAGGCATTCACATGTGCACTCCTATTTCACATTGCTGATGTCTATATAGTTCTTCCGATTTCTTTTTATAACAATTTCTAACCTCTCTTGCCACGGAGACAACAGGAAGATCGTGGGTTCTGTCCATCACTCGGTAAAACTGCATGAGGTCGTTGTCTAGGATTCCCTCATATTCGGTTTTGGTGACTAACATTATCCGACAACATAATAATTTGATTTGGTGGAAGGGCATGACTTGGACTAAACTATTTTCATATAATTTATTCCCGTTGTGATCAGTTGCACAATGAAAAATGGCTCGAATATATTAAAGAAGCATTTTATGCCGTCCAATCTGATTTAATCGTGTTTCATGTACATCGATACGCAAATATAATATAATCATTGATGCGGACATATTGGCGATACAAATATATTGAATTTCTTTAAAAAAACGTTTTAAAACAATTTCTAACAGAGTAGAGGGTACATTGCTACCATCGATAACTGAAGGTTAATCCTGAAACCAGCGTTGGTGTACACAATAGAAATGAGTGAGGTGAGTTTGTCCGCTATAAACTGATAATCCACGTAGATGACCTTTGAACAATTCATTCCCATATATAAAACCAACGGAAATAAAAACAATGGTGCTTTGTTTTACTTATATTCCAATTTTAACACGTTTCATCTATACGTTGTGAATGAAGTCATTATTGAGGTCACTAATCACGTGGTCTCGGTTCTTGAAGAAGTAGATATTCATACAGTAACAATACATCATTAGCGAGAAATTAAAGTGTGTTGAATAATACACTTGATTCATAGTTAATTCAATTACGATTGCGAGATTCCAAATCTTTTTCACGGTAAACTCTATTAGAGAAAGAAAATCCTTGTCCAGATATTAAAATGAGATAAAATTCAGCAAAATCATGAACTACTTCTAATAGTACTCGGCATTTCTTATTAAAGTTCCAATATCATTATTTTTAAAAGTAATATACACACAACTTACTATCGTCCTGCATCTCCGTTGTCGTCCTTCCAAAACTTATTGTGTAGATCGATGAAACAATTCAAAATTAAGTTAAATAATAAGGGTTCTAATGACCTTGTCGTTGACGAGCCCTAAAACCCCACGAAATTAAGTTAACAAATAAAGATTTACAGTGTCGGTGGCTATTTAAACATTTGTGCGTATGAAACTTCATGATGTAATAGTAAGGTTCTATTCGCAAGTAACCGAGAAAAATCTATGATACAAAATTTTGAATTGTAGACGAAATGATAAAACGTCCCCTAAACATTTGTTTCCAGTATTTTCCACTACGTCCAGATTCCCTTTTAGAGAAATGAAAACCTAACGACTATGGAATTTGGGGGTTACGCCATGCTATTGCTTTTGTCCCTACGTGTTCAAACATCACCTCATCTGACGGCCCGTGAAGATCGAATTCAGATTCTCGCCATCGTAGCTTCATTCGCAGACCCGCCAGCAAAACGCAGCTGCCTCCGGCGCTTGAACACAAACGCATTACGCAGCTTCCGCTTTCGCGTCCCCGCTCGAAGTGAGTCAAGTGCACTTTCACATTTTCTACTTCGCACACATCACTTTCAACTTCGGCGCATCCGTCGAAGCCATGCCGCCGCCGCGCTCTGCGTCCTCCCCCCCCCCTTCCATACCTCTTCCAATTGACCCCCCCAAGTCACCCACGTAGACGCCTACAGCGCTCCGAGTTGACTGCGGCGGCGAGCCGCACTGCAGTTTATTTACGGGAACTTGCTCCTAAATTGAGATGCGGGGGGTATCGCAGAAATATGCACAAAGTTTCGCAGCCCAGCGCTTCTGGTGTTTTACACACTCCCAAGTGGACTGGGCAGTTTATGTCGTTGCTTTTAATGTCCGGATTGCTCCATGGGGATTGGAGTGTGATATAAAATGATGGGTCACTGAAACGTTTTCGACACACGCGACTACATCAGTGACATCCCCTTTCGTAAAGTATTTGATGCAGGAAGTTAGTCTTCGGTTCATAAAAAATAGTACGTAAGTACGTACAATAGTCGTACTGTGTTAAAAACCTTTGGTTTACAATCAATCTTAAAATAACCAGAAATAACAAATGTCTCATAAAGCAACGACGTTTTGTGTTATTAATGTCATACAAATATACCTCCAAAAGTGATGAAGATATTTAGCATTACTTTGTCCATTCAATCTCAAATTCCATTCTCCATTCAATCTAAAACGTGGTTTCTCCCTATAATATGACAATATCTAAGGAACTGCATATTTCCATCGTTATAGAGAGAGAGAGAGAGAGAGAGAGAGAGAGAACTGTATCTGAAAATGTATCTTGAAAAATCACTTCGTCAGTGTGAAACCTTGAATTCACGTCCACTTACTGTCTTGTCTTTCATTAGAGAATATCCATGGAAACGACATTGTATCTAGGAACATCTTTGCTGATAACGGCGCTTGCCGACACGAGGGAGGATAAACGAGTCATTCTTAACTATTAGAGTTAGAGATAGAAGATAGCATGGGTGGGGCCAAGGAGAGCGCCAAAGAAACTTGCATCCCTTCCTCATTCCTCATTTGAGGGTGTGTACAGCGATGAGAAGCGTATTCTGTCAAATGGGATACAGCGACTTATGCTTCTGGAGACGGGAAGATGCAGTAGATCTACGAATGTCTGTGGGTGGAAAAGAAAGGGAATCCGGGTTGGGGGATGCTGAGGGTGGCGCCGCGCCTCAAAGGAGTTAATTACTGCCGCTTGATTTTCCTTCCTTCCTGTCCCCGTTTCGCTCCGCACGCGGCACGCGATACCGAGAGTGGTGAGATAGTTCAGGTGGGGGAAGGAGGCGGGGCTCAACGGGGTGGGGGAAGGAGACGGGGCTCAACGGGGTGGGTAGAGTTCGTGGTGCCACGTAACAGTGTGACCTTGTCTCGGGCGCCGGACGGAAACTGGATCTGTGGGCGTTGCACGAGAAGCACCAGCGCTTCGAGAAGCGCGCGGTGACTCGTGGAACTAATGGGCTTGTTGAATAGCAAGTCGCATCTGGCTGCTGACCTCAAAGTATATCTGTTACGCGAGGCGCTCTTTATTTTCATCCAATATTACATTTCAACTCTTAAGGTTTATGGAGAATAAATAATGTAGATGTTGGAGGTTGCTACTTCAATGAATACTAGTGTTTCGGAAAAGCACATCAAAACGGTTGTGTTCGAGAACGAATGCGTTGCTGAAAAATTGCATTTCGGTTAAAATATGTAACGGTTATGAAACGCACGGGGAAAACATTTTAGTTAATTCTACCGAATCTTTATTCTTGGTAACTAGACCGTCTAGTAAAATACGAACAAACAAAAAGTTCATTAAAATGCGACAAACTAGGCTGAAGTCTAGTAAAAATTACTAGATTCCTAGATGTTGCATCTCAAACTTATTTACGTAAGTTTTATTCGGTTTAATAAAAATCCTGCAGTAACTCTTACCAGTAATTTTGTAACGTAGGAAAAGTAAATTAATTCAGTTTAGTACAATTTACATGGTGAGTAGAAACTAACTAGTAATTTTGTTACAGTAACAAGCAATTCAAAGTCGTTTTCATTTTTATCATTTATTTAAGAAAACATTTAACACAATGAAGATACACTGGATCTCGAAAGATACACAGGGCAAGAAGAACGCAAAATAGCAGGACCAACCATGCCTTCTGTATTTTCTAATGATACAGTTAATTTCTCCCCAGATTTCCAATCCATGGCACTGGATTCCCACACAATGTCGTGTTAAGCAAACTTTCGATGACAAAACTGTAATGAATAAACAATAGAGCTACTTTAATATTCCAAAAGGGTCATGTACACCTTGAACTCACAAATTCACGCTTACGACTGAACTTTGTGAGAGGGTGAAATTATCTCTACATATGACAGACACTCGTTTTCTTCTCTTATCTTCGTCTTTTTAGAGCTGAAAGATTTGAACGTACTCGCCAGCCTCATAATTTCCCTAACATCCAGGAACACTTATTGATTTTATTTGTTGTCTTTCCCAGTACCCCGGTCTACATCCAGGAAAACAACACTAATTACGTACCTTTACGCTTACAACACATACTTTGACGTACATTGGATACACGGAACCACAACGAGTCACACAACTGCTGCCAGGATGCCGCGGTAGGACTTCAGTCTGTAACGTCATTCGGCCTGCTACCTAGTGGGTGTTGGTTGAACACTGGTGCACCTAGTGACTGTACCTGCATTCCTAGTAAATCGCACTGAATACTTCAACTATACAGGCTGGTTAAAACCATTCAATCCAACACTAAAATTTTAATAGAAACAACTCAAAATTCCGCTTACATTTACATACTAAATTCATTTAGTATGTATAATTATTCATATTTTCCTTTGCGGAAATCTTGAAAATATACGACAATACTGTTTTCTAGTAATTAAAACGTTAACAGATAATTATAAACGGAGAAAGAAACACATAAATGCCACATAATTGACGAAACTATTTCGTCCAATATGTAAGTGACTTGTGTGTGCTTTTTTCTGTGTCCTTTTGCATTATATGTTACATATTAAATCAATTAAAATCAAAATGGTAAGCTACAAATCGTGAGTTAGTCAAACATCTGTTCATTACTTCAATGTAGACCGCTGTCTCTACTAACATATACGAGAGTTGGATAAACAGTAGCGGCAACTCTGTAGTAACTTTACCGCTCTGCATCAGTTTTCGGGCGTCGAAGTTTATAGTGGGTAGTCAGTTGAAATAGAGCTGCGAGCGGCGGAAGCTGTGGTACTGCAGTTGCAAAATGCTGAGTCGGGAAGTGAAATAGTAAATTCATGTGCCCTAACCCCATGAACCAGGACAAGGCAATTGGAACCGGTACCGATGAGGTGATGTCAACCTTGGATGGATAGTCGCAATGGAAGAGCTGTGGGTATGTACCCAAGAACAGCTATTTTAGTAACAATGAAAGGGAGCTCTCTTCGAAAGAAAAGGCACCCAGCGCAGAGTGCTTTGAAGGCGACGATTTTTGCTTACAACATCGATGGATCGTGCACTACGTAATACCTCCCGGTCTGATAATAATGCCTGCCCACTGTTCTAATGTCCAGCAATCTTTGAGCAACTCGAGAAAGCGACCGTATATATTTTCCATTTACATTAGACCATCTGGTCACTATACCTCTATTGCTGAGACAACACTGGACCTTCAATATGCTTTCCTTCAACGTGTGACCGACCTTACCCCAGTCCGACAATTTTTCCCTTCTTCTTAAATTGCACCCGCATAAAATGTAATTTTTTCAAATTGCACCCCTGCATATTTTTAAAATTTTGATTCAATGATTCGGATTTCTGTGGGCTGGCGTAAGGTAGGTTATACATGCCGATATCTCTTAACTGGAAAATACATTTTAAATGCAAAAAAAAGCAACGTCAAAACACTAAAAATTCTAAACACTAAATTGCACTCTTTCTACTTTTTCCTGATGTTTATTACTAAGTTAATAAATAACAAAAAACCTATGCTGTTGTAAACGACTCCAGCCCGACATTTGTTGATTTTCGTGAAAAGGAAGACATTTATGTCTGCATCGTAAATAGCACCGAACGAAAATGCAATTCTTTTCAGTAAAACCCCTCAAATTTTTCCAAAAATCAATTTTGAAGTTTGAACATATGTAGGCATTATTACGCTTTCCGAAGTGGGTGAACAGGTAGAGGAAGGTGAAATGTGTTCCCGAGTTCAACCTTCCAATGTGGTGCCATGAAAGTGGAAAATTAAACAGTATTCTTGTTTGCAGTACAAATTAGAATCTTAAGATTCGATTGAATGTTATTATCATGTACTATTAAGCGAGCAATAATTGTATCTATGTACCTGTATACCTATGTATTTGTCAAGAATTTTCTAGAGAACGGCTCTATCGACTTTAATGAAATTCACAGATTATATGTATTTTGGGATGTAAATGTGATATAACATTTTTTTATACTTTTTTAGAACAATTTTAACATGAATAATACTAGCGTCATCAATAAACCAAATTTTCTCTCTTTTCGAACCCATGTCTGATGATCTAAGGGTTAACCTACGAGCTTCATACTGAATATGCCCGGGGGTCGAATTCCCGGGAGAGCGGATGCATTTTTTAATTAAAATTTGTCGATCATACGATAAGTCTATTACACATTTATCCCATTTTAAACATTTTTACTATTAATAAATAGTTGCTGAGTAACTAAAAATGGGAATGAAACTGCTTAAGTTTGCTGCATAACTGCAAGAATTTTTCTTTCAGTTCATACAAGTTTCCATCTCAAATGTTCTTTCAATCATTAAGAATGATTGAAATATTACATTCAATACAAATAATACATTACATTCCAACAATACAACAATATATTCGATACTACAATATATTAAGATTCTTTTAATTTGAAGCAATCAAACAAATAAGCTATATGCGAGTTAAGAATCCGAAAATTTAGATTCAACACCAACAGCTCACCAATTTGATTGAACCGGCGTTTTTCGATAGAGTTGTCTTAAAATTTGTTCTTTAATTTAAAAAATGGTTCTGTAATAGTAACAATAAACACACGAGGAAAGTATAATGAGGCAGATCATGTTAACAAAAATAAATAAAAATATAACTATCTCGGCGGGGAATCGAATTCGGACCTCGCACGTACATAATGAGAAGTCAATTCCTATACCACGAACAAATGTCGACGAACTTTTATCTTATTATTAAAAAGGTAATGAAATGACCGCACTTAATACTTTCAAGGTTGGAACATTATGAAATAAACAATGTTCATTTGAAATTGATACGACTACTTTTGATGTAACGTAGTAACAACACATCACATTTAATGAAAGTTAGCTCTACTAACAAAATACGAACCAGAGAATTCATGTAAAGTAATAATTGGCAAAGAAATAAGAGGATTGTACGTTTCTTCAAAATTAAACTGTGTTCCTAGATCTGTTCAATTCAAAAAGAAAACTCGGTAAAGAATTTAAAAACAAAATTCTACTACTACGCTTTTGAAAACATAAAAATAAACACCCAAAGAATAAGTCTGTAGTCCAACCTTTACTTTCAATCCTCGATGGAAAATGAACACACGTGTAGAGTATTTTATTTCGACGTTGACCCCAGTTCACCTTTTTCCGGTTGTGTGCCGCAGCGTACTAAAGTATCATTCTGCTGATACGAGTAAACACCCACGTGTCTACAGCAACAGAAAGAGTGTGCATAGTCCGCAGAAATTGGTCCCTGTTCCGAATGTACTCAAACCAAATTCAAGTTTAGTTCGGAATCGTTGATTATTTTGTCTGTTATAGAATAAACAAAAATCTATCACATGCACACCATTATCGTATAGACCTGAAGAGATCTCGATTCATTTTTCGGACATTCATTATACTTTCCTTATACCTATGAATAATTGGAAAGTAAAGTCTTGAAGAATAAGTGATTACCAATCAGAGGCAAAATATATACTCTTAACTGAAGACTGTTCGCCACTGATCGGTGTCATAGGAACGGCGAATAATTTCTCACGGTAGCCACCATGTAGTCAACACTTATCTCAAAATAAATATGTATGTCTAATAGTAATGTCTAATATTATAAATAGAGTATATTGTGAGCTACAATGAAATGAATAGATAATTTTCATTTGTTCACGAATGAGTGAATAAAAGTGGAAAGCACAATTTAAGACAAATTATTATTATTTTCTATTTACTCTCAGTATGTGTTCTACCGCGTAAATACGGAGTGTGGAATTCCACAAAATTACTCCTTAAACCCGGAAAAACACAAAAAACCTTTTATGGGCAACGTAAACTGAGCAGTAACTAAATTAGCAAAATAGTTACGTATGGAATTATCATTCATAATATTCATGAATGTTACACAGCAGTGAAACTGAGTAAGGAAATGATGGCTTGAATCCCTTTGCGAAAAATATTTTGTCATACGACCATTTTCTGAGCTATTCGAGCAAAGCTCGGTCAACCAGATATTACTATATTATGTGAGTTTTCTCATGTTAAGGTTCAACCGAATGCGCATTAGGTTAGGTAAAGAGAATCGAACCCATTAAGAACACATAATGTGAAAATGAATCTCTCTTGAAGAGTTCTATGTTAGAAAGAAAAACAATCATTTGATTGGAAGACGATACATAATAAATATCTCTTGTCTATTGTATAAATTTTTTTACGGAGCACAGGTGTGTAATAAGTGTCTAACTACAGATTGATGCCTAACATAATTGGAACAGATACAAGATATTACTGTGAAAATATAATGTTAATTAGATCATGTTTGTTGATTATTCCTGTGTATTTTAATGGACGTACAGGAATCTATGATGTACTCTGACTACATGTTATTATTAGTGTCTTTGCATAATGTAGTAAAACATTCGAACCATTTCACATTCGTTGAAGATATATCTCTAGTTTAGGACAAGTTTCTCGCATCACGGAAAAAATTTATTTAATTCAACAAACCGTGCAGAAATTATTATATTTTACAAACAATCTAGAAATGTATATTTCAATTATTGTAAGGATTTGTAGAGTGTATATTTTTGCTTTTTATATTTTTGTTGAATGTTGTGATTTTTTAGCTATTTCATGTATACATCTATGTATTCTACCTATACCAATGAATATGCTTTCATTTGTATACCTGTCTCAAGGGATATTTATTCATCAATGGTTTAACTACACCTAATTAGGCCTGGTATGGAAGATACTTTTAAAGGATGCCATATTCAAACCACACACAAAATTATTTGAATGCCATGATTAAGACTATATAACAAATTTGCGTTTCAAATTAGTAAGTAATAAGTAATAAGTTTATTTATTCCATTTCATATTTACAATGAATATATACATACATTTATAGGAACAATTCTAGATTCCTTATCATGTAGTGGGAACTAATACAAAATAATAATGCCTTTAAACCTGCAATTATATTTATTTTTAATAAAATGCTGAGCTATTAAGTTACTTATTTTACTGCAATAAAAAAGTTTATAATGATTTGAAGTTCAAATTTTAGTGTTAATGCTGTTATAGATGACCCACTTGAAGGCTCCTCAGAGCATGAGATCTGGGGCGGACCACCGTCACCTAGCTATTTGTGTTGCTGTCCAATTCTTAGTTTTAANCACTACAATGAAAGTTAGACACTAAATACAACTACTGAATCACAAAAAACTCGAAAAAATAAAATAATTAGAAAGATTAAACTGAAAATCAGTAATGGAATGCTGTGATAAGTGTTTCGTAATAACTGTTTCACAGCCGATTTTGATGCATACCCTCATTGAAGAAATTACTTTAAAAGATTTATTAATAATTTGTCAAATTAATCTGGTGTATGGATTATCCTGTAATCTTTTTATTGATTGGGGAATTGTGACGTCGTCAAAATGAAATGATCTGTTTTAGCTTACATGGATGCTGCACTTAAGTTGGCGAGAATAATGTGATAATTTTTATTTTTTTGTTCGTATTTCATTACTGCCTCGTATTGTTTTCTGATTTCTATTTCTATGTATTGTTGCAGCATATGGCTTTTCACATAAGTATTGTGACCCTTTAATTAAATGTAATTGAATGTGTACTGCAATCAATTAATAATTTTATCTATAGTTATCTATAATATGAATCCTTTCATGGAATGGATAGGATTCATATTTTTGTTGTAACATGCAAAAAGTAATATGAAAACTATATTGCATTGTTTTCATTTATTTATTAAGTATGTCATGTCAATGAGTATCCTCATTAAATAGCAGTTATATTTTTCTCTCCTTACCTCAGAGATAGCAGTCATGTTATTCATCCTTACATGTTATTGAATATTTTTTCCAGAAAACATATTATGAAGTTATTATGAATGGCTTGCCTATCCTAATTACTCTTCTTTTTATTTGATAGTAGGACTATTGATCATAATGTATCTATTCTCTTATATAAAGAATTCACTTTAAAATTACCTTTACTATACATTACTCAACTTAATGAGCAGCTGTGGATATGCTGGATTGATAAATCTTGAGAAACCTGTTCAGGTAAGACAACCAAAATGGGTTTCACATTCTGGTATCAATTTAAAGAAACTATTTAAACCTCGTCTGAATGACTGCTCAAGTGAGAAGCTTATCTTAAAGGGTCATCTTCAGTATTGATAGAAACAATTTGCAGTGTATAAGAACATCGATTCAAACCTTAATTTGGTTGAAACCTTTCATCTTTAATCGTGTCAATTACTTTTTATACAATTTTATATTTTATTAATAGATTTCTTTTTCTCCTTTCCTTATTTCAGTGCAGATATTTTCTTCCTTTATCAACAAATTTTCTTTATACATGCCAGCATAGCCGATTTTGTATTGATTTTAGGCACAATTTACAAAAGTCTGAGATTAAAATTTTTAAACTATATTGCTAGTGACCCACATCTTAATTTTATTTTTCCTTCATGTCAAGCCACTAACTGTTTCGTTTTCAACAGAAAGTGAGTTAAACGAGGAGTCAGCATTAATATAACTCTTTTTACTACATGGTATCTTGTGATACTATTAAAAAGTAATGGCTAACTGATGTTTAGAAAGATTTGGTTTCACTCTTTCAAGGATTTCAGTTAGTTCTTGATCATGATTTCATTTTAAAAGGTACAGGTTATCTTTGTGCCATATTTTTATCTGTCCTCGTTTTATTTGTAAAAATAAAAAAGTATACTTGGCATAGTGTACATATAGATGTAGTGGAAGAAATTATTTGGGATTTTAGTTTACTAAAAACTATCCCAGAACTGGCCCCAAAGGTACCCAAGGGGTTCGCAGAGGGTATAGCTCCGCAATTACTTGACCTCGGCACTAGGAAGGAGGAAATGTGGTCTGCTTCTCACTCCGACCGGTTTGACCCCAGGATAAACCATAGAACTCATTTTACAGCAGGCCGTGTGGGCCTGGGAGTCAGTCTGGATATTGGGGTATGATGAAAAATCCCCACCTCACCAGGGATCGAACCTCGGCTATCCAGTCAGCAACTCAGCGCTCTACTTACTGAAACGCGCTGACTTCATCTTAGCTTCCTTATCTCAATTAAACTAAGTAGCTTCAAAATAATTTTATTGTATTTTTTTATATTTAATATGACAAAGGGGATTATACACAGTAAAAGAAATATAAAGTAACAGAGATTTACATTATTACATTCATTATTTATTTTTTGATTACTTACTTTATGTCTTTTTGGGGAGGTTCATGCCACAAGGCCAGCTCTTACACCCATCCGTTGGACTTGGGAGAGGGAATTGGGAAGGAAAGTTGTTGGGTTGTCTGGAAGCGAAGACGCTACCCCTAGACCACCGCCGTCATTAGTAAATGATTTTTGCATTATTTATTAATCATTATAATTTCATCAATATTACAGTTATTTTGAGATACATTCATTACATTAAACACATTAAGTTTTAAGTAACAGACATTTTGTTACATTCAATTTATAAATTATCTTCCCAAAACGTTCACTTTTCCCCTTCAAGTGTTATTATCTACACAACTTTAAAGCCATGAGTTTCAATATTTTAATTGAAACTAGAGTCTTTTCTTGCTTTTCTCTATAACGAAGGAGATTCAAGAGATTAGTTCAAGAGATTTTCATTTTCACAATATGATTTCTTAATTTTTTCTATTCTCTTTACGTATTCGGTTGAACCTTAACACGAGAACACTTTTATTATTTGTAATTTTAAAAAATTACATTTTCGGAGGGTGCTATTTAAGAAGAAGGGAAAACACATTTATTTGTCTCAAAATGAAAAATTGTCGGGCTGGGGTAAGGCCGGTCAATATGTGCTGCATTGTAGCGCCTCTTGGCCGTGTTGTGCGTGGACAATCCCCGCCAGGAGGAGACGTGCGCATGATATTCTATCTTTACGCGTCACATCCAATGAATTTCCACTCGTTCCCTGTTCCCTATTTGCTCTAAGTATTCCACAAAGAGCTTGTTCTCCACGACTCTGCGCAATGGCATTTCGCTTGTTGCCCCCTCACCAATCTCCTTCGCCGAATGAGGAGGCACATATTGTAACACCCACCTCCGCCATGCTCACCCGATATGAGTCCACGCGATTGAGTACCCTTCGCCAAAACCTTATCCAGGATAAAAGTACACCTCATGGAATGTGCTTTCCCACGATATAAAACGGTAGCTGTATGACATCAAAATAAGAGAAGGCGCTGATTGTGAACGATACCTTCCATTAATTTTGTCAGACGGTCGTAGACATCGAAGTGGGGTGATCACACAGAACGCATGCAAGTATTTTTATCACAATAAAGAGAATACTAAACTGCAGTGGGGGGGGGGGTGCCAATCCATGCAAACGTATAAGTGGACGTATCTTTTTGTGGAGTCTCATCGTGTAAATTACCGGACTGATATAAATAAAATTCGGCAGAGAGGTAGCTTGGAACCAAGAAATGATTACAGGACTTGCTACGTAGTCGGAAACTTTACATTTCGTGAACTGTACGTTCATTCACTTCCGGAGGCTTTGAAGATTTCTCACAGAATTGTAAATATCAAGCTCTATGTGTTTTCTGAAACCCATATAAGACAAATGTAAAAATAGATTAAATAAACTTAACAATAACTAACTTAATCGTAGAACTGACTTACCGACAGCGGTGGTCTAGTGGTAGCGACCTCGCTTCCACGATCCCGCTAAGCGGTAGAGTGTGGGTTCAAACTCTGCTCGGTCGAACTAGGTGAGGTTTTCAGCAGGGGTTTCCCTCACCTACTCCAGACATATGTCAGTTCGGTACCATTAATTCCCCAACAACCCAACATCTCACCTTCCCAACTCCCTCACCCAAATCCAACGGTTAGGTAGAAGAGCGGGCCTCATGGCCTAAACCTGGTCAAAAGGCATAAAATAAGTAATAATAATAGAAGAAGAAAATGAGGCATGATCAATCCTCTTCATTCTCGTATTACTGTACCGAGAGTCATAGATGCATGGGTAAATAATATGTAGGAACTAGTATGTTTGCATGCACGACCAAAACGCTAATTTTATTATCCCTTTTCACGAATTTAAACGTGAAATATATATTTTGAAAAACCGTAAAGCAGCATTTACTTCCCTGACTCACAGACCTCGTTCGCGTATCAAAAGAAGTGCAACCTATGCGAAGGTTATCTTCTATCAAAATATAATTTTTCCCAATAGATCAAAGCATCTAGCAGCTTGTAAATTATCGGTACTTTCGTGCCCGTAATTGGGCAGTAATACGTTTTTAATAACGTCACTCAAGTGAAACGGATTAAAACCATGTGTCCTGGAAATAAAATACAAAAATTGAACTTATCCTTTTGTACGGACATCTACATTGGAAGTTCTGCATAGTACATCATACGGAGGATAGCAGAGTTCAGTTATGTATTGCATTTGAAAGTAATGTTATGCGATGAATAACAATGTAGAAGCGTAAGGAGATGTCATAAAATATGAAATTTCTATTGCTATATATGTTTGATTTTCAAGAATTTTTAATGATTTCAGGGATTCTGATTTTTTCAGTGAATCGGAAAATTCCAATTAATTCAATATTTCATACTCCACAATTTTCTAATAATGAGATTTATCGATTTGGGTTTCCTTATACGTTTAAAAAAGTATACACTTTTCTTTAGGGATGAATTCTTTACGCCTTATGATGAAATTATTGTAAATTAAGTTTTATTTAATTTGCTTTCACAGATCAAATGTCTGATCATAATAAAGGGAATGAGGAACTGCGAATGTTTATTATCATTTATATGTGGCGTGGGCTTTTAGTATTGAAGAAAAATTATAATAATGGTACTAAAGGTGCGAATTTATTGCTTATGAACATTCATTTACAACTTGATAATTTTTAATGTTCTATTTCAAAATAATATTTCACCCCAAAAGTTATTGTTCAACAGAAAAATTGTTCGAAATATTTTCTCTACATCATTAATACAGCTCTTTGCTTCGGCCAAAACCAATAGTATTTCATGGACTCTCGAATAAAACGGGCGAGTTTCCTAGGACATCTTTTGATGAAATCTCGGACAAAGCAACGCCCAGGAATTTTGTGAGGATTCTCTTCAGGGAATTCTTCAAAGAATCCTCCTGAAAGCTATTGCACAGAACGTATGCGGTCGCGTGAAGGACCCACGTGAAAAATTTGTGCCAAATGTTCACGATTTCAGTTAAGGATTCTAAGTGGAGAACACATTACAAGATTCCATGTGAAAGAACTAAGGAATGGCTGACTGACATCTGGAGCAGCGTCTCACGAGAGTGTTTCTGGGTATATCACTTCCCGTACACGGATAATTTGTGAAAGTACACCTTAAAAATACGAAAAAAAACAACATATTTG
The DNA here is from genome assembly GCA_002313205.1 of Laupala kohalensis. Classification (NCBI taxonomy): domain Eukaryota; kingdom Metazoa; phylum Arthropoda; class Insecta; order Orthoptera; family Trigonidiidae; genus Laupala; species Laupala kohalensis. The sequence continues at coordinate 376,822 of NNCF01126090.1, read as the reverse complement.
AATATTGTGTAGGTACGAAGTGTGCAGTGCGAAACATAATGAAGGAAAATGATTAAAAGGATGCAACAATGGCAGTTGACTACATTTACATCCCCATGGTGGGGATGGTTACAGCGCATTGGCCAAGGAGCTGTAGTCACGTGGTTGACAAAAAATTGTTGGTCTTATTTTAATTTTAAATATTTGTAAAGTATCTGTATAATGACACTGTTGAACGGAACATGAAATTCGGATCAATAAAAGAATGGTAAAAATGCTGTATTTCTGTACAAATATTGTTTGTTCTGAAGTTTGTTGGGTTATGATTCGTTGACAATATTTGTCAATAGAGTGTCATTTTGTTTTTAAGTTTTCCGATAAAAATGCATTTTCCTTCTAATATCATTTATTTAATGAAACGAATCCTAACATGGAGCTAAAAATTTTACTATTGAAATGATTCTAGCTTATTTAGCTGCAGAGATTGACACATTATTTGATTTTTTAATGAAACTGTAAACTTTTAGCGCGTATTTAAAGACCAAGAAAAAATGAATACAAGAATATAAATTGTACTGAAATTGAATGAACAACAACTTCGTAAGTGTCGCTAATATTTAAAAATTGGGGGAAACCGACAAAAGAAATGAACACATGAACTCAAAAACAGCAAATGATCTCGCCCAGACAAAATTGTATAATTCCAATATTCGGAAATATTTTGAAGTTCATGTTGCTCCTACGCTAGTGTATATCGTTCATATTTTATTAATATTCTAACTTTGTACTTGTCTTGTCTTGAGTTTAAAAGCAAGTCTCAAAAAATACATTGTTTTGCTTAAAAAAGCAATACAAGTGTCAATATCTCTGCAGCTAACAGTCAGTTGAATTCATTCCAAATTGATTAGTCCCAAATCTCGTCTTATTTTTAGAGAGTTGATCTTCGATTTTCCTTCGAGTTCTTCTCCAGTTTTCCTTGGGGTAGAGGCAGATTTTACACAAAGGCTCTCAAGAGTCTTGGATAGAGGTGGCAGTTAATTTTAATAATTATTCTCGAGTTATTTAATTGTAACGATTTATAAACAATGCATTCTGAATAATCTATAGTTCGATACTATTCCGTACTTGTGAACTATCGTTTTGTATTATGTTTGTATTCTGTTGATATTAAAACACTTAGCTAACTTTCTATTCTGATCTTTTCAATCCGTCTCTACATTAGGGTCCTTGATCGAAATTGATGGGATGGTCCCTTGCTTGCTTCCGGAGAGTAAATTAGTGTATTATCCTCCACGTAGTCATACGCAGTTTTCAACTGTTTTTTGAAAATAAATGAAATTTTACTATATATTTATCAGTTGAAAATACCTGAGGGGTTCGTTTTTATTGCATTACTCTGTACGTGAAGGTATTAGTATGTAGTCGTAAATAGGATGTAATGGATACACAGGCTAATTAATAATCACACGTTGATATGATCAGAAATAATGGTTGATTGTTACAGAGAAACCGACAAAGAAATAGCCAAACGTCAGATTTGTTGTGTGGGTCCGAACACTTCAAGCACTCCCAATAGACTACCGCTAATGACAGTGCGACCATATTACTATGGCAGATCTATTATCAAAGTACCTTTGACGAAACATGTGACTGTGTAATGCACAAACTTTGATAATAGTTCAACTATAATCACGTATCTATAACGTATTGTCTCGTTGATAGAACCTTTGATCATATATTTGGTTACAGATCTATGGCATAGAAATAACATCGTGTAATACCGGTCCAACCGTGCTCATCTCAAGAGATTGGCAGGTCTGGGTGGATAGTCGGTGGACCCGTATCCGCTTTGTACTAGATGGATGTAAATCCGAATGCGAATCGGACACATTCTTCGGCACTGGAACACGATCTGGGTCCGCGGAGTGAAAGCAAACTGAACACATGCGAGGAACGGGTCCACGCAGCCGGAGTTAGATTGATTGAATGTGATGATATTGCTTATAATTATAACTTATAATTACTTTTGGGAGATTTAAACAACGCGGTTCTTTGTTTAGAAGTTAATTTAACATCCGCAGGAAGAGATATGCAAGTATTCCTACACAATAAAACACAAAGCAAAGAGAACGTTTGGTTTACCCGAGAATGTAGAGAAGCGAAGACACAGACGACGGACGCATTACGGAAATATCAGCTTTTGGGAGGAAGTGCACCGTAGAGCATACTTAAAATTAAGGAAAACGTACTACAAGGAGATACTACGAAATGCCAAAAGCATTTGGAAGGAACAGGAAGGAAAGCGCATACGTGACATAGTAACATCTAGAAATTCCGCAGATGCTTGTATGTACAGTCATTCGTAAACTAAGATGTAAACAGCAGTCAACGAGCAATTTAGAGGCGTAGATATGGCAAGAGCATTTTAGGAAATTGCTGTTTCAAAATAAAACTCTCATTGAATCCGAAAACGTTTCAGTAGCAGCTGAACTGGACGAGCCGATAGTAATTGAAGACATTGAAGAAGCTATAAGTCACTTGAAGTGTGATAAAGCTCCCAGACCAAAATAATTATAGAGGAATATCTCTCCTCAGCGTGATAGGTAAAGATTTTTGATCAATCTTGTATAACCGTCTCAAAAAATGTGTTGAATTAAATAAAAAATTATCACCATTTCAAGCGGACTTTCGAAATAATTACAGCATAGTAGATACCATATTTATATACAGATTTCGAGAAAACTTTCGATACAGTAGATAGAGCACTTCTCTGGCAAATCCTAGGAAAAAGGAATAACACAAAAATTCATCAACATACTAAGGGCAATGTTAAAGTGCATGTGTTAAAATCGACAGGTATTCTACAACAATGGTTTTTCCTGTAGACATTGGTGTGAAGCAAGGATGTCTCTCTCCACTGCTTTTTATCCTGTTCGTTGATGATGTTATTCACTATTTGAATTCACGCAGACGGAGGCATCTATTGTGACACACTCAGGAAGGTCTATACCGGCATTATTATTTGTGGATGACTTGGTCACCTTTTCTAAATCCGTAGTGCAATTCCAAAGTGGGTTAGATGCCCTAGGCAAGTTTTGCAATGATAGAAAGAGAAAATTAAATGCCAAAAATGCAAAAATAATGATATTAAAAACGGGTGGGTATTAAGCAAAGAAGGAAAATGGGTATTCAATGGTATCACCTTTGATATTGTTAAAGAGTTTACATACTTAGTGGAACAGCTGACAAAGAATCTGGGTTGGAGTAGACACAAAGAAAGAGCTAAGAGAAAAGGTATGTTTGCGCTCAATTAAATAAAAAAAAATTCCATTAGATTCCCTGAAATTACCCCGAAGCTATCGGATAAAATGTTTAATTCAGTAGTAGTATCCATTATAGCATACGGAACAGAATTATGGGGAATAGGGGATAATTCTCTTTTTACCTCCCTCCAGACTGGTTATCTGAAACACATTCTAGGAGTTTCTACAAACACAGCTAATAGCGGAATTCTGTGGGAATTAGGAGAATATTCACTAAACGGTATCTTAAAATTAAAATTACTGAAATATAGGCTTCTCATCGAAAGTGGTAAGAAGAATGAAATTGTACTATGATGTTAAAAAAACAATAGGGATGTCGGCTGGTGCACAAAAATTAATTTATTTTAAATGAATTAGGACTTGGGAACTTCTGTCACAATGACGTAAATGAATACAACTATGCAACTATTTTAAAAAGCATCAAAATAGAACTCCAGAAGCTAGATAAGATGAAATCAGTACTCGACAGATTAAAGAAGCGTTCTCTTATAGTGCAAACAGTGATCGCTGGGATATGGGGACGAGAACCATATATTGATTGGTTAAATAAATCAGATAGAGCAGGGTACGCATGGCTTAGATTGGGGAGTTGGAAAATTCGAAAACTATGAGGCGAGTTAGAAAACACTTGTCCACTCTGCGCAGAAGAGGAGGAATGGATTCACATTTTATTTTGCACCAAAACCGAACACAATCGAAGCGAATGAATTTCCGAAGGGGACAATAGCGAACGAACAAAAAATATTGATCGGGCAATAGAAATTATGAGGGATAACAGATCAACGGTAGTGCAACTCCTGAGCACATTCTTTCGTCAGGTCAGGGGGAAAGAGAGACAAAGATTTTGGAAATTTTACAAGAATGTTATTCTGTCGCTTCTTCGTAAATATGTTTCAGGTTACTTGGAAGCTCAAAAAGGAAGAAGAAAGAATGAAGGAAAAGACAAGAAGATGACTCACATTTCTTAAATTATTATTTACTTATTATTATTTTTATTACGTATTATTTTCTAAAGTAATACTGTATAGTTAATTTAATTACTATTGCCTACACATACTTACTTGTAATATATGTATTGTCTTGCTTATCCTGACCGTTGGTTTTCCGTGGTTTCCAACGGTACTCAAAGAATATTCTAGTTACATTATTCCGCCTAGTTTCATTATTCTAGTTGTATTTTTTTCTTTTTTTACGCAAAACTTAAATATCTAGCAAAAAGCAAATAGAACATTCGTTGAGAGTGAATTTCAGGGTACAGTATGCACTGCTCACGGTATCCTCGTGCTTAAACATAAGTGCATGGGTCCTCAGCCCCGCCAATATTTTTAGCAATGTGTTTGTATATGAATATAAAGAATTATGTCTAATAAAGCCCTTTTGAATTGAAAAAAATTGAACTTATTATTTAAAGAATAATATATCAATCTAAACCCAAAGAAAACAGTAAACATTTTATACATGCAAAACAATAGTTTTTGGACCAAAAATTAATTTTTTACATATATGATTAGAAAAATTTATAGACGTCCTATGTGAAAAGTCTGCTGAATATGCTACTACGATTCAAATATCAATTCATTACTCACTACGATTCTACTCTAACCATTCGACCATCGGCGTCGGGAAGTGCGTTTAATTGCAATTAAAATTGAGTGTGCTCCAAGAAAGCAATTGACTCATTGGTTTATGCATATATCAATGTGTTTCTAGGAATGTGGGATGAATGTGTGTAATCCTAAAATTTATAGACGCAAAGTGGGAAGTGAAAAATATATAACGGAAGCATACGATGGAGAAATATTGCTGGGAGACGCTCATCTCCGACTGCTGTTGAATCTTGTTAAGATGTAGACCATTTTGATGATTCTTAGTAATTGTTAGTCTGCGACATATAATCAGATTTGTTTCGTTCGAAGTACAACAGTGATTAGAATAACATTACGATAAGAACAGCTGTGCAGCTTGAACTGAAGATAAATTTAAGTAGACTCGGCAATTTACACCCACTATTAAAAATTCTTTTATTGATATGACTTGCGTCTCGGTTCATGCACACATACTATCATTTAGACACACTAGCCCGAACGCAAGTCGCTCGTACCCCATTTTGCTGGTGACGCTCGTACCCCCACTACAGGGTCACTTTACTTCTTTTTTTCTTTTTTTAAAAAATGAAAAGCAGTATCATAGTGTTATTTTTATAAAATAAAATACTGAAACTTAAAAAAATTGTTAAAAAAGAATTATAACAAGTTTCAAGTTAAGTCGCATGTGTTCTCATGAATGATATTTCTTATGTTTAATTTTGATTTGTCAAATTCTTTTGTATTCTAATAAACAAATTTGTACGTGTATTTATCGAATTATTTTAGCACCTTATTTATCGAACGGGCGGCACACTATTTTTAATAAGGCCCTAGACAAGGCTTTAAAAACGTGTTACTGACATTAAAATTATACAAAGTTACACCTCGCCACTATTTTTTTCAATTCATAACATTATACAAAATCTTTCTATCGATATGAGTATTTCATTTAAACAGTATTAACAGAAAAAATAGATTGAAAGTAATGCGGGCGTTATGTGCCTAGGGTACCTTAAAAGGGGTCTTCTCGAAAAACATTGTTCTTGAGACATCCAAAAGAAGGAGGAAGGAAACCTTCTTGCGAAAGTGTATTGGAGGAAGAAAGGAGACGGCGCGCACAGATCGAATAGGAGAAGGGGCGGCAGAGCATGGCGAGCGGAAGCACAAAGGCGACCTGAAGGAGACGCTAAGTCCTTTCTTGTGCCGCCCTCCGCCCCGCCAGCGACCGCACGCTTCTGGACAACCGCTGTCTCCAGTTTCTCTCCGACAGGAAGTTTCTCTTGGCTGCCTTGCAAACCACACTCTACCTCCACCCGCAACACTGTTTTATGGGTTAGTCAGTGCATTTCTGGTCTTCCTCGTGCATTTCCATAGTTTCAATAAAATATAAAATTACGGTATTAATATATTTTGGCTCTTTCTACGGAAAAAAATAAATAAATATATACTAAGTGCATTTACTTTTCAATACATATGAAAATAAGGAAGGATTCTTATTTCATATGTATTGAATAACTTTGCACTACCAATTAGATGCCACCCTCGAGTATAAGAAAAAACGTATGACGTGATAAAATCTAACAGGTAAAATTTTTATTTGTTTAAAAAGTGGGAAAATTACTTCATTTTTTTTCTACCCCAACATAATCATCATTTGTGGGAATGATTATTGGTCTAATTGTTGAGTATTATGTCCCGCCGCGTCAGGTATTTACATTTATGACGATGTTTAGCCAAATGTTTTGAACCATACGTTTTGATGTGAGTTATACGCGATATAGGCTTCGGCATAATTATTTACTGCCATGTCCCTGTTGTGAAGAGGGACGATGATTGGAAAGATGAGTGGGGGCGTATTCCATGGATTTTTTCATCTAGAAAGCTTATACAGAGAATTTAGCACGAGGAATGTGCAAATATGTGTTCATAATATGTACGATGCGTGAAGCATGGTAAATTTCACTTTTTTTTAGACTAGACTACTTCAACACTTCGGACGGGTAGCAAATATTAACATTACAACCCTTTACATTGGCAGTTTCCATGCAACGAACTTCAGGGATTTATCCAGAGAATTGCATTCAAATACATCAATCGGGCAAATAAAGTTTTTAGAGATGCGTTTTATTTCACAAATTGGTCGGAAATATTCACTGTTCCAATTGGTAATGTAATGTTATACACTGATGTTTAAAAAAGAACGAATGGGTTTCAATTTGCAGCCTAAATTTGACTGACGAAATTCAAGTAGTGACTGCCCCAGTATAAAACACCCCCGCAGATGCTGCCACGTTCGGCACCGTAAGACCGTAACTCCTCGAGGGACTCGATCTAAAAAGCGCCATAAAACAACGCAAACATGAACAGAGAATTTGCGCAACGAGAATACAGGCTACGGCATTAATATGACATAAGTCCGCCAGAGAAGAAGAAAGGGGTTGACATAACACAAGAGATGGAGCGAGTGGGCGGACAGTGGTGGCGGGCGGGGAGGGGGGAGGATGGAGACAAGTGCCAGTGGAGCATCCCCCCCACTCCCCCATCCCACCCGGCACCACGCCAATGTGACTTTATAACTCTGAGTTCCGCCATGAAAAATTCAGACTGTCCGCGTTATAATGCCGCGGCGTTCCTTTCTTAGCTCGTTCCCCGGGCGATATGTTCAATCACTTTTATGTAAATGTGACTTTATATGAAAGAGAACACTGGCGAAATTTTAACGCGGGCTCTTGACGGACGGGTTTTGGTGGAAGTCTCCGCGAAGAAAGATATTCGTCTGCGCCGCGTCGCAGCAACTGACGACCTCCATTCGCATTAAGTTCCGCAACTATTGCTTCAGGAATTCAATGCTCCTCTCCTCGGAATTTCATATGGAAAATTCAGAATTGCCCAACGCAGAAATGGAATACAGATTGTATCGAACGTTTTCCTTCTATTTCGGCAGAGTTCATGAGATATGTTTCCGCGTTTTTTTCCAAGAAGTATATTTTTCCCTCCAGACAGTACACATATTTACAAGTATTCTCCTTCAAGTGGCACTCGGTTGAAAATTTTTGCTTCAAGTAAAATTCCTACCACAAACACTGTATTCTAACATACATTTAACCTAATCAGAATAAACTAAAGAAAAATTTAATTTTGTGCTTTTACCAAAGCTTTGTATCCAGGTATTTATATTACGTTCACGATTTATTAGTATGTTCTTAAGGTAAAATATAGAGGTAAATTAATAGGAAACCTGTAATGTATGAGAGTGGAAATCATCAGAGAGAAATGACGGTGTATTATGTACTACAAAAAAGAAAAGAGTGACACATTGCAAGTAACTTTCCGGAAAACAAACATTTATGAATATGACTCACTACACTCACGCATGCACCAGCTGCATCATGGAAATATTGCATCCATGTTTAAATGTAATGACATACTGTACAAAGGTCTCCCATTTGGTCTCTATACGTTTACTCACTGATTTACTTCATAATTACTGTAGATTGGTTTTCTAGGCCAATATTGTCAGTCAAAATTATTTGAAGTACTAATAAAAGTTCATAGTTCAAATAATTAACTTACATTACTTAACTCATAAATATATTGCATCTAGTTATCCCACACTTTTTATTCTAACCTTACAGTAATATTACCTGCAAATTTAATACTTCACGAACATACAGGTTTTGACCAAAATGCTTGTAAAATCCCACTGATTTGTCTCCGTCTGACATTTTGGGTACAAAATGAATTAAAGTAAAAATTCAGAATTAAAGTGAAAAGAAAATTATTAATTTTTAAAATTGTAGTTTTATCCTCAAGTTTGACCTTTCTTTTCTATATTGAATTCATTATGGTCAACATTAGTAGACAAATTAGACTATTCGAATATTTTAGTTCACGTGACTTAGTTGATTTTCGAATTTGCAGGTTATATGTTANCTTTTTATAATTTTAAATGTAGAAGTCATCTTCAATCAACGCAATTTTTCGAAATCAAATGAAACAAAAAACAATAAATGAAAGGGATTTTACCGGATTGAAATGTTTGGCACCCCTAGGCAGATAAATATAGCACCCTATGAGAGCAGATTTTATATACATATAGTTTAAATATTTGTTATTTATATAATTATTCACAAAGTAATAATTATATATTTTTGTTTATTTATTATTCTTATTTATTATAAGGTACAAAGTAGTATAAATAATATAACTATCTAAAATCCAACAATAAACCTACCTGAAAACACTTGTAACTTAGTTAACTCTTATACTTCGTAGGGAATCTTTGGTGATCCCACAAAAATCTTGAAAATCATAATCTATCATGTATTCTATAATACATTAATAATTATATACTTTTTTTTGCCAAGATCACATATCGAACTAAATGGTAGTACATAAGAACTTGAAAAAAAAGAGAAATTTTATCTAAAATACACAAATCACACGAAAAGTGATTCATTTCAACAACTAACAAAATTTTTATTTACGTTTCTTTGCTAAAAGTAAACAGTAAGGACCTCTAACGTACTGTTCGATGAAACGTATTTTACAGAACAGTTTATTTCAAGAAATGACTGCATGTCATTTACATTTATCCTGCTATATTTATTTAAAAAAGACTTATAAGATATATTATTTGAAGAAATGACAAAAACAGTGAAAAAATATCCTCCGACCCGTAAAATCATCTCTTGTTACTTGCCAATCCTGAAGGTTGCTTTTAAGAATAAGTCATTTTTTCCAAAAATAATATTTTTAGTGTTAATAAACTACTCTAGTCCATATTTAAAATAATCCTGCACTGTCTAATCTTATAAACAGTTAATATGTTTTCATTTTGACCATGGTTTGTTTAATTGTTTTTTTCTTTTCATTTTTCCATTATTACGTTTTATCCACTTCCCTCCACTGTCCTGGAAGAAATCAGTGTCGTCCGCAAGAACCCAAACCTGATTTGAACGTTCACTTTCTTTTAGCGAAGATATCTTATTGACCTGCATAATGTGAGACACTTTTCCCCTCATATCTGCTAGTATTTTTATTTATTTCATGTCTTATGGCGAAGTCCAGGCCAACAAACGTGCTCTTCCACCTAACCGTAACTTGGGATGGAGAGATGTTCGGTTGTCGGGGAACTTATAGTGCTTATGGGTGTGGATTTGTCTGGAATAGGTGAAGAAAATTTCAGTCGAAAATCTCACTTAGTTTGGTTCGACCCGCTTCGCAAGGAAGTTTCACTTTCATTTATGTCATTACATTTGCAAACGGGGCAGCAAAACAGTTATGACAATTTTGAAAGAATATTTAATTGAAATGTTAAGTACAAAATCCATGTCATAAAAATTTGTAACTTTCTCGTCGGTTCCCATTACCACACCACGTGAAAAAATTAAAATGAACAAAAGTTCTGGTATCAGTAAAAACAAAAGTAAACGTATTATAAAATAAATTTAATATAATTAACTCTCAATTATGAGAAGAAGCAATTCTTTAAATTATATGAAAATTGAAAATTTGCCAGCACTATGATCAAGATTTAATGTATAAATGGAAAGACAAAATACACAAAAATTGCTTACAGAAAGAATTATACAGAAAACGTCACAAATTGACGCAGTACAAAACTGATTAAGTGATAGCCCTGTGATAATTAAAGCAATGTGACTGAGACACAACTCGTATCATACGAATCGGCGGTTGTCGACGGAAGAACAGCATCGAAACAAAGTTTCACAATTTAGGTTGCGATGAAAGAAGTAGGTCAGACGCACTAACTATCATTTGTTACGACACATGCATGAGTGAAGAAGAACTCCTGACCTAATATATTTTCTGGAAGTCCACCATTTTTGATAAGGCGGGCATTCAATCATCCATTCCTCTGGTGGCTCAGGTGAAAGCGTTCTAGCGCTTCACGGAATCATCCTGGGTTCAATTCCCGATGGGGTCAGAAAAATTTGCAGCTTTTAACATGAATGTCCCAGTTCAAATAGCTGTAACCACTGAAAAGCGAACCCTCCTTCCTCTATCCACCTCTTCTAGTATCACTAACCACTTCTACTAACACCTCCATGTCGGTCAATCCAGCTACCCACCCACCTACTAACAATAGCCTACCATCCACCTCGTACCTCCTATCGCCCCATGTAGATAACCTTCAATAGGACGCTACATTTTCCATTTACAAATATTACAATAGATAAAACCAATCTGAAATGTTTCTCGAAGAGGAAATGATAAATTATGAATTTCTGCTGTAAAATGTGTTACTTTATTTGTGTGATTTGATCAATCCAGTTAAGCAGAAAAGAAACCAGAAAATTTGCAAACTAATGTATATAAATGAAATGGCAACATCTCGTAAGCAGCACTTCGCCAAACTCTTGTACTTTGACATAAGCTCAGCACTGCGAGCCACTTCAATCGTCAGCAGCTTTTGGTTGCTTAAAATTACACTCCTATACATTTCTTGTAAATAATGATTTTGACCCATATTCCTTTCAATGGGTCCACTAGTAACTTTGTACATTTCACGTGACTCACACGCCAACGCAATTCACAAGTTTCACAATTATTCTAATACAAGCAACCCGCCTCCAAGGCTTCGCACGTGCGTTTGTGATAGTAAGCCATTTAATATTGGGATTTTTTGATGTAATATTATTTTTCCTAATAATTAAATGTGTTTCATGTGAAGCGCCTCATGCCGGGTGCCACGCCGATTCAATACTTGCTTCCTCCCGAGGCAAAGAGGCACGACGTCAGCAGAAGCTTGTAAAACTAAAGCACTAGTAAAATCTAAACTATGCGTCCAAAGTTTACGACTTAAAGACAGTTTTCATCATTCTCAGAACCCATTTAATTCGATGAAGATTTATTTCTACCTACTTGAATTACTCTCGTCAGTAGCAGTATTTTAACACGTTTACTTTTAAAACTTTTTTACGATAATGTATGATAATCTTTGTAGATAGACAGATTAACACAAAAGTGGACAATATTACCACTCATTGCTGCCTCCTCCCCCCGAAGATGGATATATTTCCCGTCTTGATTAACTGATATCGTCATTGTCTATCTCTTGTCTTTCATGATGTGACATACACTAAAACTTTTTCTGAGAACATACATTTTAATTAAGAAATCAATAAAGTAAATCGGAAAAGTGGTTATCGAGAGAGAATGGTATAGTCAGGCAGCTAGACAGGGTTTCTACGCTCCGCAGCTGTTACTAGGAAATTATTTTGTGAATTAAATTTTAAAATTCTAAATTAAATTAAGAAAAATTGTTTCGTAGTCTTCTCGGACCTTCCGTGTAGAACACGTGCGTCAAATTTCGAAGCTGTTGGTCCGCCCGTCTTTGCGCTCTGTGGCGGACGCACAGACATACATACAGACAGACAGAAGGACAAACTCCTTCTTTTATTTATATGTATATATGACATATAAATCTCAGGTAATTTCAATAGTTTCCATAATTAAATTAAATTAAATTGGAACAAAGATTATAGAACTTCTATTCTATAACACGAGGGTGACAACTCCCATCCCTAGCAAGTGTTCATAAATTTTACAAGATAAACACGTTAATTTTTCAATATTTCAAAACAAATTTCTTATAAAATATAGAATTAGCTGTAATTATTAAAGAACTATTGAACTAGACGAAAGTGTTAGAAAACTGAGCTTCATATGAATAGTCTACGACTCAGTCTCATGATCTCTACGAATAAACTTCTAGTTTTATTTTAATTATCTTTCAAAATTAAATATTTTAATAGTACTTTTAGGATGGGTATTGAACCGCACGATCGTTTGCGCCCACATACGCACGGATTGGTTTTCTTTTTACCAGAATTAATCCAAGATTTTCGGAACGAAGTTCGGATTCTCACGCAGGTGATCATTACTCATACACGGAAAACTCGTATCATATATTTCTCGAAAATACTGAAACATACCATATATTTTCAAAAGATTGCAATAAACGTATACTAAAAACTTAGAAATTAGTAGAAACCCATCGTTAATCTGAGTTACGAAGCAGTTAGAGCAAGTGATTCCATATTTCAATACCGCATGACCAATCTTTTATCCCCTTCACCTATTAAAAAGACTTATTTAGAATAGTTACAAAAAATTCCAAGTTATTTCCTCACAATTCAAATTATAATAAAATTATTACAAAATTGGACAAATTGTTAACGGTATCAAAATAACTCATATAATTTTAATGTTACAACAAATTACTGAAACACAGTTTTATGAAAACATTCCTGATCTGGTAACTTACATATATATCCTACACAGAAATCGTCGACGTTGAGCCGACTTTCGACGTGTTTCGACGTCGATATCGAGTCGAAGGACGACGTCGAATAAACGACACCGTCCCGACGTCATAGTTCCCGGAATTTAAAGTCGAGAATTCGTCGTTATGCGACGTAGAGACGGGAACAATAAACTGCTTTGTTTCGACGTCGAGATCGAGTCGAAGATCGACGTTGAGATGACTCTGTTATACGACCTTGAGGCGACACAGTTATAATAATAATAATTTTTTTTAATTATTAGTATTATTAATTTAGGGCGTGGGTCTCCGCTCCCGTTAATTGTGACCCATTTCTCTTTGGTTGGTCGGAACCACATTCGCAATTTCGACGATCCGTCTTTCACTGGTAGTGGAAGTTGGAACTCTACGTGAGTGCATTTTTCGATAATTAATTTTGCCGAGAACATCTTTTACTTGTTTACGGAGATTTCTGTTTTACATGTTTACTATTCATGGTACTAATAGTAAGACAGAACAATACAAGAAGATAAAATCTTAGCATTTCTCTGCATGTTGCAGTAGCTCAGTGGTAGCGTGCTCGACTGGACATGGAAAATACGCTGATTTGAATCACGTCGTAGTCGATCTTGACTGACGGAGATTGTAATATAACGTTCTTATAGGAATGTGTGTCACAAGTCATAGAACAAGATTTAACATGGTAAGACGATGAATAATATCCATAAAAATAGTATTAAAATTTATAAATAAACATGAGAGATTTCAAGAAAGACGTGAGTCGACGTTGTTTTAGCGTCGTTACCCGGCGTCGAATAAGCGTTTTTTTACGACGTCGTGAAGACACCGTTCTCCGATGTTGAATAGACATTAGATGCGTACGCGTTGGCAACGTCTTCACGACGTTGCTTTTCGACGTCGCCACGACTTTGACGACGTTGTAACGACGTTGTTCCGACTCGTAATTTCTACGTTTTCATATTTGCTTAAAAAATGTGCCCCAGTTTTATTCAGTTCCTGAGTGTTCATCAGTGAAAGTAGTAAATGATGCGGGAACTTAATGCACAGGAAGACTACAAACTGAGGGAAACATGATATTCTCTGGAAATAATAACAACATGCAAAGTAGTCTGTTCAATCCTAACTCGATTTGGAACCATTAGAGCTTCGTCCTGGCTTTCAGCAAAAAGGAGAGCTACTCCAACGTGGATGGACGTCTCTACAGGACACGAATCGCGTTGTGAGAGAGAGAACTGCGAAATATCCTCGTCTCCTTGAGCACCACTTCATCTTACACCACAATTTAATAGGGGAAATGGAGAAACAAGTGTGATAATAAAGATGGAGAAGCAAAGATTCCGGTTCCCGGAAACGGAGAAGAGAGGGAAAGAAGGTAATAGCGAGGAAAAGGGGCGGTGAGGAAACAGTGCATCGTTCGGTCCCATGCCATAACTGGTTTATCATCAAAGGATTTGCAATGCGAAACTAACAGCTCTTCCAGCGCATTATACTTTGGGGAACGATGCAATATTCATCCAGTGTTTAATACTCATACATGCAAACGGACTTGTGCCGTGTGTACATATTAACGCAAATCCTTTGGGCATGACAGCTTTTTCGGCGATGCAGACGCCGTTGGCTGGTATGTGGTGAAACGGAGGGTGGGCAGAGAGTGGAGGTGGCGTCAGCCGCTGCACTCGTTAACTTGAATGATGGGGAGCTACTTTAAGGACGCTCTCCGCCTAATGGATTACGGTCGTGACGCGCGATCACGACTATGTAGCGGCGAATGGCACGCAGGCACACGGGGAGAGGTCGCGAGGATATGCCGCGAAAGCATATGTGCCAAGCAATGGAACGATAAGAAGAGGAATGCAGTGAAGTTATAAAAGGAGACAAGGAGCAAACATATTATAAGATTTTCTTTCAAACCTGTTCGTAAAGTTACGAAAATATTTCAGGACTATGAAGCTGCGTGGTGAGGCAAGAACTAATTGTACAAAAGAAATACTCATGCTTTTTAAAGTAAGTCATATTATTGATTTCAGTTTCGTGTGCACCACACATGCATCTCTTACGCTTTCAAGCCCTTCTCTCAACATAGTGGTTATAACTGAGGTAAATTACACAAGGGCTTCAAGTTGTATCACCACACATAAACCCAAGTCGCGAAAAAGGTTTTAATCAAGTATTCAAAATTACTTTAAAAATTAATTTTTGAAATTTTAAATATGAAAAGTGAAAAATTATTTCCCAGAGTCATGCACGTTTCAAAGGTATGAAAAGATAGATATACATGCGATCAAATAAAGGATCCGAGAGAGAAATAAGGAAATATTATTCTTTAAATTATTTGTTTGGGAGAGACCAAAAAATGTATCAAATCTCGTTAAAATTTCTCAATCTTGTCTTCACAAACGAAAACATGAAAATTTTAATTCTTGGAAATATGAAAAAGGTACAATATAACCCCTTGCAAACTTGATCTAAAAAAACCCTTGGAAATGGTGTGTGTGTATAATAACATCAGAGCAACATTGAAACCTAATAATGAAGAAGTTTTGTTGCTCTTACAATGTAGATAACTTTATCAACCCCTCAGCATTATCTAACATTGAAATCTCATACGAGATTGCACTGTCGATGGGCTACATTTCATAATGAGTTATATTTCATCAAAGAAGATACTTTGGTCCTGTTAACAGAGAGGAAGAAGGCACTATTACTATAATTACATCATTAAAAGACCGAGACGAGTATAAACCTTATCTTCGCACCTCGCAACATAAAGAAATATTTGTATAAGACACTTTTACTCTCAAACACCTCTAACGTTTTTCCAAATTTACGTAAGATATGATTGTTAGATGAAAAACTCATCTTACAAAGTCTTCTTTTTAGACAAACCTTTTTCTTGTGCTTTTGAGACAAAATTTTTCATCCGAGTAGCCAGATTTTTTTCTCTTAAAAAGAAATTAGCATCTTCCGTGAATGAAGAAGTACCTTCCTAAGCTAACAGAAATGGAATTGTCCATCAATTACGAACATTCGATCATCACTGACTTACAATAGGAATCTTGTTAGCTGTCCTTAAGCTCACCACCGAAAGAAGTCCAACACCACTCACGGAAAATCACCACGGAATTAGGCAAATATAAATCATAATTCCTCTGAATCCCTAAGTTTTTTTTCTGATTTTTCTCAGGGACGGTTTCTTTAAACTTTTCTACATTATTAGGGAACCAGTTTTAACAAGCCAATCCTCTGAATTTCACTTACATCTTCCCCGACAGAAGTTTTATGCTAAAACAAGCACAGGCATCAAGACGAGAGAAAATATTAAAATTAAGTATTATAGTAGGGGCGTTTTCTGTCGTTTGGATAAATTATAGATTCTTAAGANTACCCGTGCGCCTTACAGAGGTCCTAAAATGTACCATGGGCTGTGCATACTATACCCTAGTATTCACTCGCAATGAACTGAAACAGTACCTAAAATTAGAGGTATTAAAATATTTCGATTATTTAATAATTAAATAATGTTAGTAGATACATTTGAAGATTCAGATATGTACTTATAAAATTGTATAAGTAATATAACAGAAGTGACAAAACCTTTCGGAGTTAAGTTTAATAACTGACTTGAAAGCGAACTGGATCAAATTGAACAAGGATATCGTGAATGAGATGATAAAATCCGTTCTCGCTCAAATGAGCAAAGTGTGTTATTTTTTATCTCCGCAATTACTGGTTCATAAATAGAATAGTAGTGAGGGCAAAAACCAATGTACTCTTGAATTAAATTGTTTCATCACGGTTAAAGAAGCTCGCCCAGTTGGCATACATATCGTTAATGTGTTGTCGTACCATAAAGAAGCTGGACCCGGCAGGCACACTTCAGTTACTTGTAGTAGACCTACATACTTAGTATCTCATGAAACCGGGTTGATTATAGCTTGAAGAGAATTGCACATGTACGGTGGAATGGCAAGAAAAGTTAGCACGCGAGGCCGGAAAGCGTGCTTCCCAGAGAGCCCGTTCATACGCTGCTAATGTTCATTAAGAAGTGCACTAACGCAGTGGCGGATGACGAGCGGGTGGATACGGGTTACATTAAGAGGCTCGATGACATGGGAGGTTGGGTTGTAGTTGGGTCCAGTGCACTACATGACATTTCAGCTACCTACGAGTGATACGTTTTACTGTATGAGGTCTCCTTACTACACATATTTCCTGATGTTTATTCCGAAAACAATAATGGTTAACAAGTGACTCTAATTAATAGTTCACTTTTAAGGACAATCTTTTTTGAGGTGAATCTCTTAGGTACTCCACAAAACTTAAGGTCATTTTCACCATTTTTTCCCCTTAAATGCGATCACTTGGCCAAAGTGCTCTCATTTATTTCTCGGCGTGCATAGTAAAACCTGTTCAAGTTCCAAATTTAAAACTCGTGGACATAGTTTCAAAATAAAACAAATATGGGAGTCTACAGTACAATAGAACTAGTTTAATCATTATTGTTAGGTGACTCTGAAAATTAAGTAACAATTAATTTTGTTTCGAATTATAGTATGGACGTACAATAACGAAGAAACCAAATGTTACAATTAACCCACGAGAGCAGTTAAAAGATACGTCTATGAACTCAAGACCTCAAGAGGACGATGTTTTCACTAGTGTTTAAATTTGTTACATGAATTTATCCAATATGACGGTCAAATATTTCGAAATAAAATTCTAACTTTAAGATTACTAAGTAAAGACTAAATCATTTTATAGTCTTTTGAAAACATTGTACATGAAGGGAAATGCTAACATTTACGGAAAACATCACAAATACTTTTTCAAGTGTATTACCCTGTTGTACGTACAAAGAAATGAATATTAGAATGACTTTCATTTCTCGATCAGAGTATCAACAAAGCGTCAATTTTCTGCCCTCAATGGTCCTTGAGTACTGTATGGTTGATCTCTAAACAATCATCTTCATGATTTGCCAATATTTTAGAATCACTATTCGCATTATTTATCAGAGAGCAAATTGTAAAGAAAATTTTCTACGGCACCGAAAAACTATTTACTCATAACGATGAATTGTAAGAATTGGTATCTCGGGGACATTTCTCCGTGTATCATATCTACCGGAATATAGGATAGATGGATTAATATGTTTCAAAAGGCGAACAGTCCATTACACTGCAGAGCCAATGGTCTTCACTAAATGTCGTACATACTACATCGTTCTTATTTTCATTAAATTCGTTTATGAGGATAAATTTAATAATGCATCTATGAGAGCTCGGGAGATGTCGTGATTCTTGAAATTTTGTAATTATAACCATTTCAATAAGAAATGGAGAAAACAATCTCTTCTTCTTTTTTTGCATCACATTGGTAAGGTATTCGTGTAGTTTCATTTTTAATATACTTTCTTTTATATTAGATTTATTATGGTTCAATTTGGTAACAGATATAGTACGTGTTATCAAATATAACTCCTGTTCTCACTTTGCATGCTTTTCTAGTATATACCAATAGTCAAGCAATCTCCTTGTCTAAACAACAAAGGCATAGTATCATCCTCCGAAATGGAGCCACTATAGAAATGGTTCAGGCTGAAAGAAATTTTAAGCTTATCTAAAAAATCATAAGCACAACCGAGTTTTTTTACAAACTATCCCAATCCCTCTAATTGAAACATAATTAACACCACTACTTTCCAAGACTCAAGAATGATGAATTTTTAATGTGATATTTATTCTCGTAAGCATAACTTTGTTTTAAATTTCACATTTTATACTACAACTTGCAGTGAACTAAAATGTTTGACACGAGTCATGGAAATAAATTAACTTTATTTACCAACTTACTAAAAAGTTCATGCGCAGTCACATTGACACTTGAATATATAGTGTTGGTGGAAAATTACAGTTCACTCTTTGTCTAACCTGCCCTGTAAACGGGTCCAATAAATCGGTAGTTTCTACTCTAAAAAATAATGTTTTTTAGTGAGAGAAGTCATATCTATTGAATGTAGGGTATTCACGTGGTGCCGAGCTGACACTTAGGAATTTATATAGCACCGCTTCCGAACGATTTGTCTTATAGGGTCTCCTACTTTAACAGTGTTTTATGACTTCCGCCAAAGTAGTACTTAAGCCTACCATAATAGGCCATCACACTTTCAGTGGAGTCAACTGGCGAGTAAATCAGATTGTCACTTCGCCTTTGATCAAATATAATTTAATAGCTTCTCAACTGAAAGTACCATGAAAGGTGTAGACGCTCCCTTATAAATTAATTTCCATCTCAGAAACTCTAGTAGTTCTTACTGTACAGAATAATTAATATTTATGTTACCATAAAAATTTGAGTTTGAACGAAGAATACTTAAGTATAATATAACTCAAGTTTATAGTAGGACTTATGTGAAATTAAAATTGGTATGTATTTTTGTTATTTTTCTTAAGATAATATTTTTCACGATCGCAGAATCTAGTACGACGTAACAAATTTAAAAGCCAAATAAGAAGTTAGTTAGGCCTACGCAACATCATAAGCAATAGTTTTCCAGATGATATGCCACGACTCAGAAGAAAGATGATGAAATCTGAAGAAGATGAATCTGAAAATGAATGGATCAATGGTTGTACAAAGCTGGAAGTCGTCGCAGGGAGAAGATGCATGATGGGACGTTGTGTGGGGAGAGGTCGATGAAGGACGAAGTGGGGGTGCAAAGTCGCTTCAAATTTAATCGCACCCTGCGGAAGGATTTTAAAATGATGGGTCTTTTAAAGAGTCATCCCCCGTCGCGACTGTGGATTTGATCTTTACTGCTCCGAAGATATATCGTTCTTTCCTGGAAGAGGGGTGAGCGCTCGTACGACGCTGTCCTCCCCTCCCACTGCTCCTCCGCCTCACAGGCTATGGCCGTGACTCTCCTCGGGCGCCAAGTTATAAAATCCTCGAGCGAATTTTAATTCTAATGGAGGTTGTAAATACCAATTTGGCGCAGGTCGCTAAACAACCGAGTGGCTTAAGTGTCGTGGCGCGAAAGAAGCATGGTGTTAGGAGGTGAGAAGAGGCGAAGGAGAAGCTACATTAAGAAACCCTCGACAACGAATCCTCTGCTCCGTTCATTCCATCATCTTTCGACATTTAAAACAATCCTCATGACAGGTTCGCCAGTAAAAGCATTGCAAAATCGCCGAGATGGGAGAAATGTGGACTGTTAATACGCAATTACGAAAGATAATAACTCCAATTATAATGGAAATATTACAGTAAAAAGATTCTGAAACTTCAATCGACCCGGTTCCCTTTCGTGAAAAAATGTTTGAAAGAAAGAGATTCATTTGAGAGACCGCTGATATTTTTGTTCTGAAAAGTCTTAATTACTTTAATTGTTTCACATTTATCAAATCAATCGTTGTAGTCAGAGAATCGTTTCATGTCTACACAGAATATAACATACAAAATTTATTATCTAACACTGAGGCTCGCATTAATGAGCATGTATCAGATGAGTAATTTTAGTTGATACTAGTCTTGAAATACGATCTCACTCAATAAACTATTCTTGAAACTAATTTTGGGAGTGGTTACGTCACACACTCGAATCTCTCCTCAGTTGGGCATAGCTTTTATCGTAACGTATCTCAAGACTCCTCTTGAGATGTGATTTTCGTGTCTTGAGACATGCTTGGAGACATGTTCATTGTTTAATAAATGTATCTCACGAATGCGTTCAATTTTGTGCTGTTCAATAGTCGAATGATCACTTAAGATACGATTCCCAAACCACAAGCTTTTGTAGTAAGAAAATTATAAGGTAAAAACAGTTTTGGTAGTACAGCTAATAAGAAAATCGGATTTATTTGAACGATAAATCATAAAAAT
This sequence comes from Laupala kohalensis, assembly GCA_002313205.1. Taxonomy (NCBI): domain Eukaryota; kingdom Metazoa; phylum Arthropoda; class Insecta; order Orthoptera; family Trigonidiidae; genus Laupala; species Laupala kohalensis. Next base: position 355,742 of record NNCF01126090.1, on the reverse strand, counting down.
AATGTTAAGATGAGCCTCAATACACACTTCTTGCGCTTGAACGTTCTGCTGATTTTGTTCTCATCGTGTAGTGTTATTAATGGAAATATGCTTCGTAAGTACTCATTTGCTTTACGAGTATTTGACACTGATATTGAAATCATCAAATTTTACTCTTTTGCTCTCTGGCTGTAGGTGTTGTTTGAATTAAGATTGGTTCACTTTGGAATACCAAGTAAGCATTAATGTCGAAAGGCGTTCATATTTTAATTTGCTTTCAAGACTTCAATATTCTGGTCTGCAAGAAACGCCATCTCGATGTGATTATTGAGAAAGGTCTTTCTTGGAAATTGTTATCTGTAAGATGGACTTGCTTCAATTGAATTTTATGATCAGAGGATTAAGAAGTGTTCATCAAGAGTGTGAAGCCTGAGGAATGAATCTGGAAACTTATGTCGCAGTATGGTTAACTACATTATAAAATCTTCAAAGTGTTCAGTTTGAGTTTCTCTTTCTAGAATCAATGATTGAAGTATAAATATATTAAATAAGATCAGAAAATATATCAAGAAGATCATCGTGGTATTATTATGAAGTGGGCCGTTGTGCTAAACTGTGAAGGAAACGTTAACTCTACTTCCAGTATGTCAGATTCTAATATGTGAAGATAGAATGTGATATAAAGGATTTTGAGTGATTCATTATGTATGATAGGTTGTGATTTTTTTTTCACTTATTATACTGGATAATAAACAAATACACATTGACATATAAGTATTTATTAAAAAATGGTTGTGTATTATGAATGTTCAGAAATAATATCTTTCTCTCCCTCATTCTTGGCCATTACTGTGGGGTATTTTTGTGAAGATGAAAGCAGAGTTTGTTTCAATTTACATTTCTAATTGCCATAGGAATTTACTGTTTGATGAAAACTTATTTTCTATTTTTTGGAAGTTACTGGTTGGTAAATATTTTGTAGAAAGTTTTATACTTATTTACTCATGAATTTCTCTTTTGCTTGTCCCAAACCTACCATGTATATTCTTGTCATGAATGGTTGTTGTAATAATTTTAGGGTGATGGAACTATAGAATAAATCATCCGGATAACATGTTTTCTTTATAAGATTTAGGTATTGTATATTATATTAGCTTAATATTGTTTGACAATTATGTCTCCAAATTTTTGTTCCTTGTGTTTTTTTCCAAATTGTTTCACTCCTTCAAATTTTGCTATCGATAAAATGGATGTTAATAGTTTGTTTGTAATACATAAGTCCAGAGATAACAATTCCATTTTGAGCTCAATTGCTATCTAATCAGCTTTTGTTATTTTCAAGGTTTGAACGATTTAACACATGCTACCTAATATAACAATTCATTTCTTATACAACCATTTATCACTTGTATTTATATTTAGATAGTGTATATATTTTGGAATTTTCCAGCATTTTATCTAAATTGAATGAATTTCTGTGAAATCTCCTTAAGGTAAGTTCACAAAACAAAGGTGTTATTTTCCCTTATTCAATTGAACAAGAATTTTGAAAGAAAACAATTGTTTTTTTTTTATTTTCAGGGGAAAATGGAAGTTAATAATGTTAATAATATTCATAATATTTAATCAAATTTATGAAAAATAAATATTCTTGTGCATTTATTTTATAATTATTAAGGAACATTAAGTATTATTAGTACTGAGCCAGTTTCCAGTATAAGTAGTACTTAAGGAATTAGAAATTTAATTTAATTTCTGATAGAAAAAAAACATGATAATCACTCCCTTTTCTTTAAGTTACTGGATGTTATTAAACTGAAATGATACAATGTATTTGTAACCCAAGAATTATGTTTATTTATATTTTTTATTATAATGGAACCAACTGGAATAATAAGTGAATTTAGTTAACTATTCCACTTAAAATATTTTTTTTTAATACAACTCTCGACAATAATAAAAATAATGTATTATATTTACTTTTTATTGCTAATTAGTAAAAAACATTTTTTAAATTGTTTTTCTGTAGTATTATTGTTATATTTATGTAGTTTCCTTGTTGTTTCTTATGTTGCCCAGAAAATTAAATAATTATTTTCTTTATGAACTACATTCATCCGATGATGACTGGTATAAGGAATCAAAGCGTGTAAATAAAACAAATAGTTTACTAGGTCGTACAAAATATAATATCTACTCTTTTAGTTGTTATTCCATCATATTAATGGTTTAATAAAATTTTGAAATAATTTTATAGAAATATAACTAATTTTTTTACATACGAATGTACGATAGAATATTTAATCTCGTTTCTCATAATAGTTGAGCTAGCTCCGAAGATACAGACGACGTCAAACCACACATTTCAAGATGTCAGAGAGTGTTTATTGCTGTGGAATAGTTTCTCTATCCCTGGTAGTATTGGTATCGAAACATGAATTGTGTCTCAGATCTCGTTTCAGCTCAGTGCCGATTTCTTCACTTGAAAACTACTCAAGCGATCTCTACTCAGTTGATACACTATCGAGAAACCTTTATTGAATCGTTCATGACTCAAGACACTATTGAGTTTTTAGAAGATTCTCACGTGATACGCTCTTGAGTAACGATCTGAGTAACATTTATTAATACAGACCTAAGTTACATTGAAAATTCTAATTCAATACATTCCAAAAAGAATTTATCACAGTTAAGACTTCATTTCTATAATCCTGTGAAACGCATTTCATCCCAAATCACACTGAACCGTTTCTCGCAGTAATTGTAAAGTGCGGAATTTTTCCGTTCTCTTACAACAACAAAATTAATGAATTATTCACGATTTTCTACAGTGTAACTTTCCCGAAAAAAACATTCGAGGTAAAATCGATTGAGAAGTGTCATACATCCGTAGTCGCGAGGGACATTCCAAATTCTTTCAAATATAGTGAAAGAAAACATTTCGGAAGGAAATCGAGTTTCCGTTCTCTAAATAGTAATTTTTGATATGACAGCTAACTGAAGAAGATTCAGCATATAATATAAGGCATTAAAGAAATATGTATCATATAATCAAATTACTGATCATTTGTTCCTGTTGAGTTTCAACTCACATTGATGCTTAGTATTTCGATAAAATTATCTTTAGAAAGTAGACAGTAAGTACACTATTTTTGCAGAGATGTGGGTTATGTAATACAAAAAGAGAATTCAATGAAGATGACAAAGTAGTCTACTCCACCAGCTCAACAATTTAGATCAGGTTGTACTGAATTAGATGGGTCGCGTAGCAATTTGAGTTCACCTTTCTTGCACTACAGGGCATAATCCACAAATATTTCGCCAACGCTCTGGAGGATTCTCCGTCAAAGAGTAATGTATCCTATTCCGGTGCGCCTCGAGCCGCGTCCGAAAGGAGGCACCAAATGGCGGGCGTTACTCCGTAAAGCACCGAGGGCGGCAGGTCAGGTGCACGGGAGTCCCACGTGACGGGGCGGCGCGAGGGGGTGAGGAGGAAAAGTTCTCTGCAATTTCACTGCACCCTAGACACACCGTAGCCTCTTAGTCTTCACGAATGCAGCTGCGAGGTTAAAGATATATATCGAGACAGCAGATGAGCTATAGAGCAGATGAGCCTTACAAGAAACTGGTTTTCTTCCGTCCTTCTATTTTGGATTTGCCTATTTCAAGCGAGTTTAGTCTGGAAGTGGGATACACGAACAGCATGATTCAGTTTGAGTACTCGGGGGCTTCAATGTATAAAATTTCATAATAAACTTCGATTTACAATACTTGGAAAAATAGTTGTTGGTCGTAAATTGTTGATGTACAGAAACAATTCTGAACTTCATTGCGCCAGTTGTGTTACGTGAATGTGTTAATTTCATATTTTAACGAAACTCAACCTAATTCCAGCAGAGGTTGTTAAAGTTAATCTGCAAATTATCTTCGTTTACCGTTAATCCGTCTCAAAAAGTTAACTTCGTTAATCGTTGAAGCGTTAGTTTGCTAATGGAAATTTAACTGAAGTTAAAGTTAGCAGCTGAAAGTTAATTGGATATTTTAAACGTTAAATCAGTCAAGGATTTTATAATTAGTCGAACATGCACTTGTTCATTATAACATTAGTGTAGGTAGATAATTAATTCTGAAGCCCTATCCTGGCCCTGATTTTTCTCCAGTTTTCCTGCGAGGTAGAGGCGAATTTTTTTCATCCAGGTCCTCTATGCGCTTGACTAGGGGTGGAGTCTATTGAAATAATACATCTCGAGTTTAGGGTTATTTTAATAGTTACGATTTACAAACAATATTTTCCGAATAATATATAGTTTATAGTAATACGTACTTGTTAAATAACGCTTTGTATTTTATTAAACATAAATTTATTGGTATTCTGTTATTACTAAAACACTTACCGAACTACTTTTATTCTTAGGAATGTACTGAAATGTTAAATCTGCCTCTCCTTATTCGGAATAAATGGGATGATACCTTGCTTCCTTCTGGAGAGTAAATTAGTTTGTCCTCCACGTGGCCATACGTAGATTGTAATTTCACATAACGGCAATTCATAATTAAAATTATGAAAGTAGTAATTACTGTGTCAAAATAAAATAAAAATATACATGTTTATGCTTGACATAAATCTGTACAACTCATGAATTTGTGATTAAAATAAAGAGAAATATGTTGAAAATAATAATTACACACTTCCTACATATTAAATCTGTACAAAACACGAATAAGACAAAGATAACAAAAAGTATTGTAATATTAAAGTTATGTTCCATTTTCTCGCTTTGAGTTTGTTTTCCCATTCAAGGTGTTGTGTAATGATCCAAGATTAGTTCTTCCAACAAAGGACGTAGATCGCAAGCCCATAAAGAATCCAGATTTTCTCGATTTAGTTTCTTCTTGGTTAGGAATTCGAACTCATTCCTAATATAGCGAAATTCAGAGCAGTCTGTTAGCAGATGAAATGATGTATCACTCTGTCCGCATCGGCAGAGCGGGTCATCTGTCAGGTTACAAGAAGCCAGTCGTTGTTTGAACGGACCGTGGTTGGTGATGATCCATACTGACCCTTTTCTGGGAATATGATCAGCTCCACGTCGCCCCATGGCAGAAAAGTAAAGACAGAACGTGTCTTGGATGACTCACTCCATCTTTCCTGCCAACGTTTCAGAATCAGGTCGGTGATTGTGTTCCTCTATGAGCTTCTTGTATTGCTCTCAATTATCATCTCCGAGTGTCTTTAGAATTACCTGACCTGTTGTGCTGGTTTCCGCAGAGTAGTATTCGTTACCAATGGAAAAATCCTTGGATCTTCTCACTGCGTATCTGGCAGCTAGTTTCTGTGACATGAGGTCAAGAGGTAAAAGTCCTGTTAGCACTTGAAGCCCTTCGGTTGCTGATGTTCTGTATGCTCTCGTGACGGCTAATAGAGCTTTATCAAGTATAGCTCTTCATCTTGAGAGTTGTGCCGTTGGTGCCCACACAGAGAAGCTGTACATAATAATCGGCACGAAGGCTCCTTGGTAAATTACTTTGAGAGTGCGAGGCGAGATGAGCTTTTGCTCGCCAGCTATTCTTTGTAATTTCGAAAAGAGTGTTTTTCCTTTAGAACATACCATTTCCAAATGTTCTTTGAAGTTTAATTTAGTGTCTATCAACACTCCGAAGTATCTCTGTATTTTCACGGATTTTATTATGTTATTGTTAATGTATAATCGCGGCGCGGTTCCAGTGTTGCCATCTTTGAAAACCATCTAAGATGTTTTCGCTGGTGACAACTCCAGTTTAGCTTCCGCACACCATTTCATAATTTTCCTGATAGTCTCTTGACCCTTCGCCTCAAATGTGGCTCTTGTATCAGCCTCCATGAGAACAGTCATATCGTCAGCACACGCAATGACGGTATAATTGTCCTCATCTATGTCACAAAGAATGGGATCTATGATTAGGTTCCACAGAATAGGTCCAGAATTCGAACCCTGTGGACGTCCTTTGTTCGTGATTTTTTTCTCATATATTCCAGATTTAATGGAAGCGTTGCGATTCTTAAAATAGTCATTGTACAAGTTATACAGATTTCTTGGAGAATTGATCTCCCTTAGTCGATGTAAAATATATGGCCACCATGCATTATCGAAGTAAAGTCCAACGCAATGTTTCTATCTGGTGTTTTTGATTCCGGTGACTAATTTGTTTACGGCATCTTCTGTTGAACAGTTTTTTCGGAGCCGAATTGACAGTACGAGAATCCTCCGTTGTCTTCCATATATTTCACAAGACGGTTGGTTGTCCAGGATTTTCCCTAAAATTGGTAATAAACAGATTGGCCTAAATGACTTTATTTCGTCTTTCGTGATTTCTTTGCTTTCTTGGTATGACATGTACAATGGCTTTCGTCCACATACTTGGAAATTTTCCCTCGCTCAGGCACTGGTTAGAAGTGTCGGTAAAGGCATAACAATATTATTTAATCCTTTCTTAATACATTCAGACGGGATCTTGTGACCAGGCGCTATCCGTTTTTTAAAGCTATTTACAATATCTGTTATTTCTTGATGCGTTATTTTTACGTCATCTAAACTCGTATCATAAATTTTGCTGGTTTTACTTCGATGATTCGTATGAAAAATGTCTTCGTTCTGATTTGAGTCATCCGGTAGTAGTTTGTTCAATAATTCTTGAACACTTTCTTCCCATGTAATGGAGTACCCATTATCAATCCGTATCGTAGAAATCACTTTATTTATTTTCATTTTGTCGATTGCAATTTCGTACGGTACTCCCCAAGCATCTGTTGAGGATGATTTTTTAACATATTGCTCCCAAGAATTCTTTTTTGCTTTTGAATTGTTTTCTTGGTTCTTTGAAACTGGAGAATGCTATACCGTCTGGATCACCCAAAACAGATTTTTTGCTTTCTGGTAAATCCTCCCAAAATTTTTCATTCTTTTTTATGTAAACAAGTTCAAGTGGGGGTCCACCATCTCAGTATCTTTGCGATAGATGTGTTTGTTCTAGGGATGCTTTGTATAGCAGCTTCTTGAGTAATGCTTGTCAGCTTTTCTGCTTTCTCCTCGCACGAGAGACGCGACCAAGGTGTTTTGAAGACAGCTAAGATTCGTTTCAAGATGAAGTTGAAATGTTTCCAATTTACTTTTGAGATGTTTTAGCGCAAATCTTGTTCTTCTTCTTCCACATGTAACACGTTTTCTTTCCATGTGAATTTCATTCCAACTGATTTTCTATTTTATTGTAACTGTAACATATTGTAACTGTTTTTTTTGACAATAAATCTATTATTTATTTTATTACATTTATCACGATTTAACATATTCCGCGAACCTGTAATGGTATGAAACTACATATGATTAGTTCAATCCAAACAAATTTAATGAACATGAGTTCAGTAATTTAGATGTTTAATCTCCAGTGACAGGTATGCGCGCTTCATATGTTAGTGAGGTTTCTATGAAAATAGAAACTCAGATATTATTTTTTATTAATGTGAACTTATGCAAGTATTTAACTTAAAGCATTCTTTTTTCATTCTTTATCTGGTACTTATAATTTCTATTTTATGAAGGAAATTTATTATGTTCGTGTGAGTGGGAAGATTTAAAACTTCAGGGATTTTGTTTACCTTAAATTATGGTTACGAATATTGAAGGCAAATGTCTTGTATGGAAATAAATATTTAATGATTATTTAATGATTTAAATTGATTCTTCTTCGATGCTTAGTTGTGGATGCTGATAATTATTAATTACAAATTATTATTACTCTTTCACAATTTATAAGGTATTCTATATTAATAAATGGTTACTTTAATGTAGTATAGAAGTCAATGCATTATTTCATAATTGTTATTCTTGCAAGTGAACATCATAAAAATATAAGTAGAAGAATTTAATTGTAAAATATGATTTAAGAAGGAGTGCATGCACTGCAAATATAAGTACCAACATCCCTTATTTTAGTAAAATAATTATATGTTAATTTTTGTTAATGCATATTTCTTCAAGATTCTCTAACAATAAAAACTAGTCACGTAGGGGTGATGGTATCATAGAGCATCACTCAGATTTTTTGCAATCTCGCAGTCAGTGTATTGCTTCTTTTCGTTTTTAATAAAAAAGTAGAACAAAATTACTTGAAAGACATACATATACCACCGCATATGCATTCGATTCTTGGAATCAATGCAAGTCATTAACAATAAACCATTCATTAATATTTTCCTTTGTTTCCTTTTCAGTATGTCATTCAGTATAGAACAAACTTCGTATAATACATTGGAAAACGGTTTATAAATGAATATAAGGCAAAACTTTAGACTTAGGACCTACGTATTCCTTTATAATGCATTTTCTTGAAAATAATTTAATGTGTCAAAATTAATATCTTACAAGACTGGAGATCGTGTTCTGAATAACGATATGCAGATTTGAAAAATAACACAACGATTTGTAAAAAATATCCATAGACAACATTCCAAGGTCCTTTATAAGTTTGCAGGTTCTTAGTACCGACCTGGGGCTCCTGGGACACCTCTGACCCACACGGATGTTACTACGATAAGGAAGATATAAGCAGTGCCAGCTGTTCCCCACCACTGGGCGTCCAGTCATCACTTCATCAGTGAGGTGACTGGTAGAAACTGCTCTTCACTTGCCCGCGATATGCCCTCATAGGCAAAATGCCACCTATCTCCACCATGCGCTAGTACAACTATCTCACAGATTCGCCAGCGGTTGCCCAGTCGCACCTTAATTTGGTTCAAACCAGTTTTTGGACTATTAAGTAAAGAAGGAGAGGTTCATAGTACCAGCTATATTTAGAAATTGCGACTTTCCAACAGAATTTAGTAATATTTTCTCATGAGTTCAATTTTCTCGACAAGAAGATGTTTAATTCATCCTCAATTCAATTTTCGAAGTTCAAAAAAAGAAATAACTAAATAGGTGCAGAAATAACTATCAAGTTGACTTAGTGGTAAATTTTCTTGTTTTGCTTTAATTGCAAGAATTAATTAGTACATCTTTCTTTGGTTTGTTGCGTCTATTTATAAAACCGGCATAAATAATTTTTCACAATGAAATGCAAAATACAGATTATGAAATTTAACCTATCACTTTATTTTTGTGTCTCTACACCTCTTGTTAAGTTTAGCTCCTAATCCATCCAACATAAAGAGACACACAAAATATAATAATATATTATTAAAAATATAAATACGGTTATAAACATTAAAGAAAAGAAGAAAGTGAAAGAAAAAAAACAGATTCTTCCGTTTAACATTCATTTTTATTGCCACTACCGATTAAGCGAGAGATTGCACGTTCATTTTACTGTATTAATCGAACTCGTTGAATCCTGACATTCTTTTATTCCAATATGATGATATAAGTCAATTATAAAACAGATTTGACAGAATACTTATTGAAAGTCTTCACAATATATCAAGGACCGTATAGAAATACATGAATTACATCGACAGTTTTTGTCAAATATAATTGATTTCAAATTATCGACAAAATGTTTAATTTCAAAGAATAGTATTTTCCTTGTGAATTATACGTGAAAATTAGACTAGTTCATTTCAATAAATACATATGGCGAAGAAAAGTAAAGTGTTTGATGATGACATGGAGAAACACCTTGTTTAATATTTTTGAACGATTTAGATATTAAATTCATGGCCTTCAATAAGAAAAATGTTTTGCTGTTTTCGTTTCATTTGGCAGAGTATTTGAAGGTTCCTCAACAGAGTTCAAAATAGAAGGAGACAACCGGAAAAGTTTTACTCCGACTTAACGAGCTATCTCTTAAGAGTACCGAGAATGAGCTTTAACACGCTACCGAAGAGTTTTAAGTAGTTGAATGATTTTATATGAGGTAGTATTGATTATATTTTCAAAAAGTGAAATTATGTAAGGTAATTATATGATAAAAATTGTGACTGCCCGCTAAAACGGCTATAAGAACATTTATTGACCAAGAAAAAAATTCAACCGTCAGTTCTTAAAAAGAACTACAAATGTCCAAAAAGTAGAGAGATACTTGAAGCTGACATTTTTAACATTAAAATTAAAAAGGATATTACTGTTTTCACATTTCATAAATGCCTTTTTGTATGAGACAAGCCGAAATGCCAATGTGGTCGCTATTGCACGACTCTTTCCTACATGCTCCAATATTGAAGATAAAAAAGAAACTTTATAATTATAATTAAAGAAATATTATTTCCCTATCCTCGTACGTCTCGAGCAATTTTATGTATGTTCTGCGGTAATGGAAAAAACTAATTAATTTGGTTTTAGAAACTTTTCTGTCTTTCGTCAAAGAAATTTTATCTCACAATTAGCTGGAAACTTCCTTCCTAGAATTACAATAAGAACGTTAATTACAATATTGATAAACTACAAATATTTGAATAATTCTATTATTTATTTTCCCTTCACAGACTTCTAACGATTAATACTTCCTCCACAATTAATATCATCCCACATTCCTCAAATGAATACGTAAGCAGGCTATATCAGTCATCCAGCACCCAGTCTTAAGATCATGTCAAGCAAAGTGTCCACAACTACGCTGGAGCAGGAGTCATTTTCCTCCTATTAGTGCACAGCTGTAATGGCGAGCATACTGCTAAGCATACTGCATCTCCAGCCAACTCAGCTTAGTTTCCTTCGCGGTGACTCCACTGTTCAGTGTGAAACTTACACGAGTCTGGAGGCTGCGTCGTCGGGGTCCGTCGGGGACGGGAAGGCTGCAACGTCGGGGAGTGGAACCAAGATGAGATGGAGTGAGGGTGCAAGGAGGTCGGGGCGACACCGGAGGTGGGTTGAGGTTGGTAGGAAGGCACGCGGAGCAGGCGGAATGTTAACGCGCGTTGCGACCGGCGATTCCCGAGCGCAATTCTCCGCCACAGCGTCTCACACCAGTCTCCCCCGCGCTTACATCTTTCCCCACCACGCCGTGCAGACAGAGAGCCTTGCTTCGCAGCCATGACCTCATTCTCTCCAATGTTTCCCTTTTATCTTCTTCATCCTAATATTCCCATGATTTCTCTCTTAGTAAACCCTTTTACCAACAACCAGCGCTGTGTCTCGCCATCCCATGAGTCCAGTCTCCTCATAATTCTCGATTTTTCTCCTTTATCTCTTTCGTCTTTGCCGATATCCCCCAACATCGTTTCCGTCCAAGCAAACATCCCCATACCAACCGACCCCACCTCCTCGATGTCCTCACTCCAATGCTTCATTCCATCCTCCGCCTTCTCCGTTCTCTGGTCACCCCAAACTTCCCCACTCCTACCTCTCCCCCCACGCTTCACTCAAAAGTTTTCCGAAACATTCCAATTACGACTTTCAAGGCAGAACATAACCTTAATTTGTTTGCATAGCAGTCATATTGTTTCCTATCAACAGGACTTGGTTAAATACCTTTTATACTTCAAAGACATTTGTATTACTTAATATTTCCTTCACTGAGAAGCTTACTATCTCTCACTTTTGTGTTGTTATTTCATCAACGTAAATATGAAGGATAAACATTCAGTTCTCTTCAATGAGGCATCTAAAATATAATTGAGCTCGCAATGCTTTCGCGTTTAATTTACTAACTTAAATACATTCTCTTTAAATTCAATTTGTATAAAACGTTTTCTGATTTTTAATCATTTATATGAACAAGAAAAATTGTAATAATTGCTTTCCTTCTCAATTATTACAATAATTCTCATTCAATAATAAGCCTTGCCAGTAATACGACTTTATAACGTGAGAAAAAAAATTCGTCCCGTCTTCGTCACGAATCATGTGACTTCCGAAGGGTGGCGTGTCGTGACGCGAGGTGAAGAAGAGGGAACTAACTGTAAGATATCTTATACGGTCGACCTTAACACACATGTTTTCCTACCGAAAGGTATTTTTTATTAAACATAATATGTATACAAACAAATCGCGGATGTCTACACAGTGTTCAATAACATACCAAGTCAGTTGAATTGTGCCAAGTCACAGAAGCAATTATTGCATTGATCCTCTCTTTAAGGAGCTGGATGTTCCTTATCTTCTCAACATACTTGTTGTTTTATCTTATTCCCACAGAAAAAATACTAAAGGTGTTCCCGCCCCGAAGAGTTACATAATAGTTGTGGAATGTTAATAGAAATTCAATCCTTGACTTCCACCTTTCGAGTTTTCGGATTATCGATTGGCAAGCGCCGCGAGCGCCATCTCTGGATGTCCGAGAGAAACTGCGTAGGCACCATTAGAGAGCGCAAGTGATGACGACAAGTGCAGTATTAGGAACAAGTTTGATCTTGATTCCCATCAGTATGGCTGTTGTACCGTCTTATGAATCTAATTCGACGCATTGGCAAGGTGGCTGAACCATTGTCCTCGTAAGGGCAAACGTAACATTTATTTGTCGATCATTCTTGCTGTCAAATATAAGGAGATTAATTGCTATACATTCATTAGTTACTGATCATTCATCAAACTAATACACATCAAATATAACAATAAATTCTGTAGTTAAATACAATTGATATTTAATAATGTACTTATATACTCTAAAATAAAATGGCACATACTACTAACTATTCAGAATTAATTATAGTACCAGCTTTGCACAGAACAACTCGAAATAAAATATAATCAATGTGATAAATTAAAATTTTTCTTCAAATCACAAAGTGGATTTAATGGCCATAAAGTACACACAATATCAAAAGAGAAATTGAAAAAAAAACAAGCTGATTACTTACATTATTTAGTACATCATTATATAATCATATACACATAAATAAATGTTACATCAACAGCATAATTACACAAACGAATTACAAAAGCAATCATCATTAATAATCTGGACTTCAATACTAATTAGCGTGTTGTTCAATTATATAAACTTGCACTCTGATTATTTTTAGTTTCCTCGCAGCATTAGTTTTGTCATAAATCGTATTCTCTTGTTTCACAAAATTGTTTAACACTATTTTACAGCCTCTGTAGGAAACATTCACAAACATGTTTCTCCAGTATCTACAGATAAGTCCCACAGTCGTTTAAATAATCAAGAAGCATTTAATAAATCAACTTCTTTAAAATGTCTAACTGATTCGCACAAGCCAAGAATTCTTTCTTAAAATCATCCACTGTGATCTGCAGGTCATACCACACAACACATATGCATTGCAAGGATATTTCGGAAGGGAACATTAAATTTCCTCTAATGCCTCGATCAACATAAGTTCAGACAGCATTTCCAAGTTCATTATTTTGTTGTACTGCAACCATGTCACACACACTTCACATTTCTTGTGTCTGAGTTTGCGTCTAACTACATAACAAGCAATGTAAGTTAGAATTGGTAGCATTTTTAGTTTTTTGTTTCACTCAAATAACATGGAATGTTGAGAAAAATGCAAGGAATTGCATTAACTTTCATTAGGTATTTTCCTCTCACTCTTTCAACTCTCCTTTTACAACACACTTGTCAGTTCTAGTAACGTCCTCTTGAGGAAAATGTTTTATACTCATAATAGGATTGTTCGATTCACTAAAATTTGTAGGTATTTTCCGAAGCCACTTAAGACTTCAAATCTTTCTTGGAAGAGCAAAAGTTGTTACAAACTCTTTTTTTCAATACTATGATTGGACTTTCATCCCATTACACTGCAGCAGCGAGGCATTTTCTGTACAATAATCAACGCTCTGAAAAAAAGTCTCAAGTTTATTGCTCTCTCAATTTCAACGGGTTTACATCATGACTGGTATGACATGAAATATCACTCGAGCTTCATCTCAACAATAAGAAAGAAATTGAACTAACCTCACACAAGAGAAGAGTCCTCCACCACATTTAGCCTTGTTATGATACACTACATCTAAATAATCTGAATATATTGCGAAGACAATTATGAAACATTTAGTACGTCCACTCTTAAAACACTACTATTTTATTTTAAGTTAATGGGTTCTAATGACCTTACTGTTGACGAGCCCTTAAAGCTCCATAAAAAAACTAATATTATATTAACAGTAAGCATGTATAAGTTTCGCGTGCTTTTCTCATGAACTGCAAACAATTACCTCTCTACATATGTTCTATACAATCTGACACCGAGAAGGTTATCATGGTTAGAGCGGGATGAGCAATTAATTATAACGCATAAGACTATTCTGTTCTTCACGTGTTTCAAGAAAATTAAATGTTGAACTCTACCTCCAAAAAACACCGAACACAGTCACAGCACAGTCAGGTGGCTACTGTTGTTTCAGGTTGTACTTTCTAATGGCGGATAGCTATGTTTCGGAGTGTGGACAAGAGACAGCGTAAGTGGCGCGCCCTTCCATTCCGTCAAAGTGGAAGTCAAGGATAACACAGAAACGCAAATGTGTACCAATTTTATAAATCATTGACTCCTCGTGGATGGGTTGCCAAATTGTATCAGGTCGAGGCCAGGCTGTGGAAACTGAATAGGGAGAAAACGTCAGGAGTTTGTAGTAGTTGCGGCAACATTTCGTCAAGATAGCGCCACCTGTTTTGTTTACGGTTGGGACAATAGATGGTAACTGCTTCGTGTTGGTTTAGGTTTCTCTTTGCTCCAATTGGCTGGTTAGCACTCGCAAGAAGTCAAATAGAAATCAGTTGAAATGAAATAATGAAATTGAGAAGCAAGATGAAGTATTTTGAAGTTGTGACCAATTGTGAGTTCGAGTTTTGAATCAATTTGAACCGTGGAGCAGTAGTGGAGTACGAAGAGTGCGGTAATTTGCATACGTTACTTAAATATATTTGTGACTTACGAAAACTGATGTGATGGTTCTTTAAGTGATACCACAATGTCTTAAGGACACCTCTTGGCGATACAACAGTTTTGACAGCGCTCCGGACATTAATATTTTTTGCATGCGAAAATGGGTAAGTAATAATACGTTTCAAGTACATCTGTATTTTGATGTTTTATGTAATTGACACATAACATGTGGTTAGACGTTGATAGATTGGCCATATTGACTATGTATACTGTTGTGTTCTAATAAATGTTACATTCTCTTTTAGGTGACAACAAGCAAATTAGATTTAAAGGATTCAATATTGCGCCTTACTTTTCATTCAAGAGTGTGTTCTACGCATTTTTCTCCAGAAGACCTCGACGGTAGGTTAAATTACCTCTCTTGAATCTTTTAACTATGAATTTCAATGAACATTGGTGAATTAAGTTCCTATATTTGAACTGATTTTCACAATAAATATGTTGACTGATAATATTCTATTCTTGTTGTGTTTTCCAGATGCGATGATGACCTGAAGAGTGATCTCATTGATTTTCGCCAGTCTCTACTTGGGTAAATAAACATAACAAACTTAATAATACACCTGGATTGTATCAAAGTTTGAGGAGTGGGTAGAATTACTTCGGAGGCAATTTACAATTGCTATTAAATTTGTCTTTTAAATCAAATATTTAAAGAAATAGTACCTAGTAAAACGTGAGATTCTGTTTCTGTGTGAATCGTTTATTTGTAGTGATACCTGACATGTGGCAGTTAGTTAAGAATAACTAGAGAGAATGAATATTCGCATCTTATTTAGTTTTTGTATCTCGCATTAATTTTATTTTTATTATACGTTTATGTTAAATGTTAAATTTGTGAACATGATTTGAGTTGGTAATAAAGTGAAGCATTTTTAACATGCATTTTTAACATGTTGAAGATGATGATGTTGTGAGTGTATGCAAACAAGCTTAATTTCTCATTTAGCTACTTACTTTTAACTTCATGCGTTCCAAATATTTTCACGTATCTTTATTTTCACCTTTTTTAAATTGTATTTTCATGAACATATTTAATACTTGATCTGTGACTAATTTACTCTTGGTAACTAGGTAGAGTTTCATTTTAACACAAGAGCCGTATAAAAAAAATTATCCTTTTGAGATATTCAGAGTTTTAGTAAGAAATTTAGGTAAAAATTAATGTGGGCATTTGTAAATATTTCTTAAAATTCTTACTGTGAGTCAAACACTATCTCTTGAGTTAAAGCTATTCTTCGTAGGTTAACTAACCTTTCTCATTTGTTAGATAGAATGATATTAAACCTGCATAGAGAAAAATTGTATGATTTTTCATTGATAATTGCAGCTAGTTCATCTTGCTGATACATCTGTTGCTTTTGGAGTCATGGTACTGGTGGGGTGTCTTCATTTCTTTTTCGTATTTATTACATTTACAAAACACCCTACAGAACAAGTCTTCTAGACTCATTTCAGGGAGGCAGAACTGGTTCTGCTTTCTCATTTCATTCTTTGATACCAATCAGAAGGCAGAAAGATTTGCTTAGTTTTTGACTTAAGTTTCAACTTTACAATAGTCAAACTTGTACTAACTTTTTGTCAATTACTTCTACATCACCTTCATAAGATTTGTGGCAAAGTAATTTGTCTTGTGCAAGGAGTTGAGGGTTTTATACACCACTGTGGCTTAAGACAAAGCCAACATTCCATTGACTGCTTTCTATGCAGTCTGTGGAGAAGGTAGGAATTTAATCACATTTCCTCAGGAGTCTGATGAAATTGAACATCATTTTTGAACTTATCAGATTTCTTTGTTTCTCGTGTAACTTTTGCTTTATCCGGCTCATTTATTAATTTATTATTGGTCCATATAGTTGGTGGATGTACATAAATAACCCCATTTTTGCAAGTATTTTGTATACAGCGTTGTATATTTCCATTCATATGACAATGCCATGTAATCATATTATGAATTAATAGAATTATGAGTAATTAAGTATTTTCTTTGTGTAAATTTTCTGACAATTGTGCCCATTTTATAATTTCTGTTTCAAATGTATGGTAAAATATTTTAGCTCTACATACTCACAAATGTTAATTTTTGCAGGAAAAGTATATTCAGATAAATACTATTTTAAATGATGTATCAATAGAACTTGGGAGAGAAGGGATGTAGTACCTAGAAGAGTGAGGGTACAGTACATAGAGAAAGGAGGAGGGGGAAGAAATCGGGAACTGCCACGCGCCTTTTGCGGCCGCTTGTAGAACTAATCTGGAAAGCAGTTGCGGACACATTTCGTTTGGAGCGCTGGAAACTCTTAGTAAACCGTGAACACGGGAGAAGGAGATCAGGAATTTAGGCTGTGGTTGAGGCTTAATTAAAACAATGAGTGCTTTTTTACTTTCTTCATTCATCTGCTTTCTCATTGATCTATATTTTAGATAAAGATAGTTTATAACAAAAAATTACTTACGACGCGTAACATTCATATTGTGCATAATAAGGTCGTAAATCTAAAATTGTTTATTTATTTTGATTATATAATGAATCGACTTCGAATCTCGGTCCTGTCTCCCATTTTCATACAACATAACATAAATAATATATAATGGACGTTAATAGTAGTAGTACGATTTTATAACTTTCACGGTGATATTAGAGGTCAGAAGCGTAGAGCATACCATTCTGTGCGAAAGAGTGCGGTAGTGTATTCTTCCTCTCTTGCACAGAATAGTTCGCTCTCCGCTCACTAATTTTGCTCATTTTCCTGTTGCGCACCGTTCTTTCCCTCAAATGCTCTACTTTTAAAGAGCAACAACTTGACTCTTGACGGATTTTGCTTAGGCACGTAATATCACCATGTTCATTATTCAGTTATCTTTATTTGAATATATATTTCAATGAGAGAACAGTTGAGTGTAGAAATTAAAGAAAAACATCATTTCAGTTAGGGGAAAACTTGAACTTTATAATTAGGCAAACCATCTGCGTTTTGTTAATTGGGGAAACAGATGGGTAAATGTCGACCTTATTCGGCATCTTGTACTAAGAGCGACTAACAACGAACAGTTTAGATCAGTGGATTTCAGTGTGACGGCAGCCAGTTCGCTAGAATTTCTGTTCAGTTGTGAAGAGTTCCTTCATTGATTTAAAATTGTTATTCAAGAGAGTGTTAAATTCCTTTATTTTTTATTTCTTATAGTTATATTGGTGAAGGTTTTTTCTTATTTCTTCACAACTTTTTTTGGTTATTTTATTATGTTATTGGTATTTTTATTTTTGACAGAAAATACTCCTAATATAATCCAAACGTTTCAGGTTCTTTCTGGTCGGAGATTTACTTCGCTTCTGTTCTGCAGGTCGCAACGCTCTTGTTGCTTGCTCGTATTCAATATATTTCTTTTAAGGTTGCGATTCACTTAATTAAATGTTGGAAAACAGATTTTCCGTTTTCTGTGAGTTGATGATGTGGACACCAGCGAAATGTCTTTCAGAATTTTAAAGATATAATAAATGGTTGACAACAAACAAATGGGATTTCTCAATATTAAAATGAATTTATCCAGTCATTCCAAAACACACTCATACCTTTTCAATTTATGTTCGGAATACAAAGCAA
Organism: Laupala kohalensis; assembly: GCA_002313205.1. Taxonomy (NCBI): domain Eukaryota; kingdom Metazoa; phylum Arthropoda; class Insecta; order Orthoptera; family Trigonidiidae; genus Laupala; species Laupala kohalensis. The sequence goes on along the minus strand of NNCF01126090.1, from coordinate 337,337 downwards.
TATATCCTGAAAGAGGAAATGGTTCTTCGGAAAATTAGAGCATTTAATGAGATCTGTCAATTTAAATTCCACAGGACTGGTTGGACGAGTTTCCACATTTCGAGAAGATAAATGAGTCGAAATAATTGTAACTACGAGTAGCAGGAGTATCAGAAACCCTACTACTACAGTTTTCAAAATAATATGCAATGTTGAAAACAACTCCGTATCATCTTAGTATTCTCCAATCTTCCGCCAATACGCTTCAGAGAAGGAGGTGATCAACTCAGGAAAAAATAATTTTCACATTTCCGAAGCTTTTTTTCTTTTCAGGAAGAGAATCTTTTGCACACGTGAAAACCAATAATTCACGTTTCATCGTGATTAACCTCATAAGTTTGAAGAGTACGGGATGCGAATTAGGGAACGCTTTTGGCAAGGAAGTATAATTCGTTGAGCGTTGGAAATGTTCTTCAAGAAGATAAGGATGGTTCACGTTTTAATTAAGGACCTTTCATTTTAATACCTATTTCTCTTTCTTAAATGTACTATGTTTGCATCTCCCCCTATCAACTACATTTAACAGTTTTGGATCCATGTCAAAACGCTGGTTGGCTTCTGAACACCTCTAAAAGATTCCATTCCATTCTGCGTTGTTCAGGACGTAGTGTTGAAAATAATGTAAACGTTTCGGAGGTCAAGATGATAAAGTAGACAGTTCAACCTCTTACTGGTAGAAGGCACTGCTTGCTCTGACATCTCAGCATTTTGTCGGAATTGTGTAAAGATAAATTACCTTAATTGTTTGTCTCGCACTTTCATTTTGATGGAGTTAATCGGATTGGCTTCTGAACGCCTCATTTAGCATTTCCTTAATTTAGCCCTTTCGTAATTTTGAGTGAAGTAATGGAATTCATCTAGATCATAAGAAGCGAAAGTTCTGTGTCTACATTAAATACCACATACATGCGGTGAAATAATTTATTCAGCAACAGTTTTATTACATGCACCACCACACAAATGAGGTTAAACGCGAAATGTCAAGAGGAACCGAAAAAGTAATTATCAAATAATACATACAGAAACATAAGTTAATATAATAAAGAATACGAAATTTGTTAACTTCTGACTTAGAAACAAAATATTGCAAGAAAAATTGTGAACCAATTTCAGGACAATGTAAATACTGAATGGGAGCTTACCAAATCCCATCGCGTTCACTTCTGATGAGTTTCTTTGAAATCTCAGTTATTCGAATTCTCTAATGTGCAAGAAAACATATATTAATGTCTTTCGTAATTTCTATAAAAATCGAGACGAGGAGAGAAATAGAGATATTTTTTGAGGGTTTCATCAATTGTTTGCTCCAGCGAAACCCGGTACTCGACGGGGCTTTGGACGACGGGACATGACGAATCGCCGCGGACCGTCGCCGGCGAGAACGCCGTGTGAGGCAGAGGGAAGGATAGGGGAGTCGCGAGGCTGCAGCGTCTGCACCTGTCACACAGTGCACCCCGGGCGCTGACGCATTGCTTCTGAAAGGACACGCGCGGCCCCGTCCCTCGTCGTATTCTCCGCGCGCCCCGCGCTGGCACAGCCGCCAACACCGCTCAAATACAAAGGACAATCGCGTCACTCTAGCGAACGCCGGAGCCGATGGAAGAGGGAGTGCTGGGAATATAGGCTCTATTTTTACGTATGTCACACGCAATGTTTCTATTTTATTTTACTTTTGTGAGGAGAATAATGTGTTCACAGCAAGGAATTGTCTGGTTGCGGTAACCATTCTACTACATGTACAAGCATCGGCTCGGGATTTTAAATCCACAATTGATACTTTTGTAATATTAAGCGCGGAGTAGTACATTTACGTATTATAGTATTCGTTCGTATTTATAGCTTCATTAGGTGAAAGTTTTTTAAATCACAATCTTTTTTCGCCATCAAAACACATGGCACCATTAAAACGAATCACAGGTCGTCGTTCTTGAGAATCTAGGATACTTCGACATTTTGATCCCCATCCGCATTCCAATATGAGGAAAAATAGGGTTCTCCGTTCTTGTGTCCAGATCGCATATGTCCTTCACAGCTTAGACACATCCTTTATTTGGCTCAGTTATAGTTAGAGTACGAGGCACATAAAAAGTTGTGTTAGCTAGGATAAAGAGTATTAATAACATTAGCTAGGATAAGGGTATGAATGAGCATATCTAAAATGACTTCTTTACATATTAATTATAGTACAATTATTACCGTAATAGGGCTCTAATGACCTTGATGTTGGCGAGCCCTGCAGCTCCATTAAAAAAAATACCGTTATCCCATTGTGACCTTAAGGGCTCAAGATGAAGTTAGGTCAGAGGCACGAGGTAGTGTATGGTTTTCATTACCACAATGCAACATACGACTTATAGTTGTGCTGTACAACTGTAGCACGACAGTTGGTGAGTTGTGTCAGGAAAGATTTGCTCACCTGCTGATGCCCGATCCATCTGGGTTCAACTTTGGACACACAGAAAGAAGCGTAAGTGCTCACATGTCCTCCAGCAATCGTTTAGTCGGCGAAGCCTTGTCTTAAAGAAAGGGTGAATTGGAAGTAGTGCTTTGTATTGAGGAGGTATTTTGTGTTTCTTTTCTCCATATACGATGAGTAGAAGGGAAGTCAATGTAGTACGTTTTATACATAAAATAAAGAATCACCCCTTCTCTGTCTAAATTCTATAGAGTTTACAAGGAAATAAGTCTTGGAAAAATTCATGGGGAGAAGTGTACATTTTAGTTTGAACAGGAGACCATTCCATATCAAATCATCCCCCCATCCACCCGCCCAAAAAAACTATTTGCAGCTTGACATTTGAGGTTTTTATAATTTTTGGTTCACTTTCATGAACGAAAGTACCCACTAAAACATGATAAAATAGAAAATTTAACATATTTTCTTGTTTTTTTATTTTGAGAAGTAACCTAAAAAATCCGATTTTCCCCCTGCATTTAACGTTTTAATAGGCATTTATTAAAACTTATATTCCCAGAAAGACAAAACGTTCTTCAGCGTATGAGTAATGAGTTTAGCAAGTATACTTTTTAGATGTATGATGGTAGATTCTTGTTGCCCTCGTTAGTATCAACGAAGTTGAAGCTCATCCTACAATTTTATTTTTTTGTGGATATTCCCTTCTATCGCAATAGAGAAGATGAAACTGTCAACAAAGTTTTATTATGCAGAAACCAGGGCACCCTTTTACATTTTATTGCGCGACACTTTAAAAGTAAGGACTATTGCGGTTTCGTCGAAATCCATGTTTATCTTTACCCAGAAAACGACTAGTTGAGTGTTCCAGCCGACCAACTGTTGGCCAACAGTTGTACAATTCGAAGTGAATGTGCGCTCCTAGCCTTACGTTGGACGAACTTCAGATGCCTCTGAACAGATATATCGTTTCAAACAGAAATAGTTCAACTTCAAGTTCTCATTGTCACCAAAATCAAAATTAAAGAAATCTCGTAAAGCATCATCATACCTGTATTTGAACACACCTTGGCTTCATCAGCATTGTCTGAGAAACATAGAATGAAAGTCGAAGCGTCTGTTTGTTTTTTTCAATCCGGTGATACCTAAACAGCTTATTTTCAGGAGACTAAGGACGATCCTTGCATGGAATAGTCTTGGGTAAAACATCCCTGGTCGAAATATTTCTTTTGTTCGAACAACAATTGCACACTTTGGTAAAATCAAAGTTGATGAAAATTAAGAAATACAAGTACATCCTTATGTTTGCACACTTAAGAGCACACTTGCTCTGTTAATAACTGCGACTTAATCTTTGAACCACAGCTGTTTCTCAGACATTCAATAATGATATGATTTTAAATATCTTCAGTGATCAGTGATTATACGGGGATAGTACACCAACAGCTGTGGTCTAGTAGTTGCGTCTTCGCTTTCTTCTATCCCGCTGAGCGGTAGAACGTGGGTCCAAAACTAGGTTAGAACTAGGTGAGGTTTTCAGCTGGGGTTTTCCTCATCTACTCCAATCGGTTCGGTACCATAAGTTCCCCGGCAACCCAACATCTTTCCTTCCCATTTCCCTTACCCAAGTCCAACGTTTAGGGGAAAGCGCATGTCTCGTGGCCTGAACCTCCTTTTGCCAAAAGGCATAAAATAAATAAATAAATAAAAATATTAATAAATAACAGTTCATGAATGTATAAGTTAGTCTCCCTTCAACACTAAAAACAACATACACCAATAGATCCAATGCAAATACGTGTAAAGCGAATGAGGAACTACGATAAATAACAAGCAGAAAAGTGATAATAACTACAGGAATAAAATGAAGCATTCTATACAGTTAGAGAATCAATTGCCTTTTTATATTATTACAATAAAGCAGTTGACATGATGACGGAAAATGAATGTGTCTTCACCTTCCTCTACTTTTTGTTCCTTGCAATAGTAATTAAAATTAATGGAGATAACGCAATGACAATTACATTTAATAATTTGAGATATATGCGTAATTTTAGTATGCGATATACGGCCATCACAATCATTATAAAATTAACTCATAATTTTCTTGTTCGAAGGATGACTCGAGTGCGCAAACTTGGAGTAAGAGTCTTCTTTCCAGCATCTGAACCCCAACACGGTTTCGCAGCTCGAAGAGCATCCAGTATTCATGCCATATCTATTCAACAAAAAGAGAAGTCCACGATTTCTTTCATAATCTCCTCTCTGTTAGGAGTCTTTTCTTTAAGCGAAACACTGCGGGAACTCCAACGCGAAAAATGGAGTCGGTGTCCTGGAAATAGCGCCACCGGAGGTTCTTAAGCTTCACCGTAAAGTCAAGGATAAAAGAATCCAATTTTTTTGCTTACAAGCTTAGAAATTCAAGCTAGAATCCGATGCATTCGAGAAAATTCGGAGAACTCTGCTTTTCTCTCCGTATTCACCACAACGTCAGAATTGACCACTTTACTCCGCCACCACCAGGTGCCACCAGGGCCACCTTCTTACATATCGTCATCTCTCGCCTTGCATTCTCTCTTCGTCTTCTTCCATTGCGAACCACCCTGATTCCGGTAAGAACAAAAAATCTCCCCATGATCTATTCAACTTCTCTTGTGAGTGTTCCAGTCCTCTACCTCCTACTCAGCATGTCAATTCCTCTCACAAGTTTCATGTCCTGTCTATCGTCTTGGTTCCCTCTCTCATTTTCTCGAACTCATCATATTTTCACGAACTGGGTTCCCCATTGTTTCTCCATGTCGAGTTATCCTCTCGGCTTTAACTCTCGCGCGTTCCTTATTCTATCGAACCCCTCGGGCATTTCTTTTCTTTCGCATCGCCGCCCACGATCTTTTCAAAAACGCCATCTCCCTATTGAGCTCAAAATCACTTAGAAACAACAAGTAACGAGAAATGAAGTGAGCTCAAAAGAAATACGCTTTTGATGCAAAAACAAACGTTTGAATGGGTAATGGAGAAAAATTTATAAAACTTCACAATGTACATTTTATCATTTCATCCATTGTTAGATGCTAGAACTTGCGCGTAAAACAGACTCTCATTTGCGGGGTAGTAACGCTATGACTTACCCACAGCACTTTCGAAGACTTTTCGTTTCGAATCTCATTGCCATTCAGAACAATATGACTGATGGACTGACGCATGTGTTTATGCTCAACATCAAGCCAGCTCACGCACATGAACATCAGACGTTACTTAGCTGCAACAACGTTTGTGGCAGCCACAACGCATAACCTCACGCTCTCAAGTTCGTATGTCGGCCACTTTCCAGCACGATATAGTCCCATTAACTCTTGCTCCCATTTCGCGGCTGCTGATGTTTAACATTTTTTTTGTTGTTGTTGGGGCTTTAGGGCTCGTCAACATCGAAGGTCATTAGAGCCCATTTTAACATTCAACAATCAACATTTTAACATTCAACATTTAACATTCAACAATGGTTCAGTTTTCGTAAATTTTTTGAACACAATAAAGGTAATATTGTATTACTGGATTTCTTCTCAACATTTTGAAAAAATATTACTTCGAATAAACTCTTAAAAACTGCACTGGGGTGCCGAACTTCTCAAGGGGAAAGAAAATCGATTGGAATTTACGTTCAAATGATAAGGAACATAAAAATAAGTGCACCACCTGAGGATAAAAAAACATACAATTGCAGTGATTTTTTTTAAGAAAATAAAAAATTAGCATTAACGAAATTGGTATATGATCATTATATAAGTTTTTTCTTGAACACTTAAGTAAATATTTAAAAGTTGTTACCCTTATTCTGAATTCCAGTGGATATAATAAATTTTATACGGAAGCTCAAAATTCTCGATTCTATTATCTGGCGGCCAAGAGTCAACCTCTTCATAAACTGCCTTATTTAATAAATAAGAAGTCCATTTTATTAACGGGCGACGAAGGTTAGAAACTTTATAAAGAGCCTGAAAATCTTCAGCCATTTAATAGAATAACTGTTTCATTGATTATCGGCCGGTTATTTATAAATCGCCTAGGCTCGTTACAAAGTGGCTTATTTTACTATCGGGTTGCGATATGCACATATACATCGGGTTTCAATATACATACATGTATACAAACAGAAGCATCGAGAATAATTACCGGATTTTGTTCTGTTATTAGAAAATTATTATTTAATGACTTTGGTGTTTTAAATTTTGGCGTCTTAAAATATTCCGATAAGTTTGAATTCGAACTTATATTACGATACGTATATATGTACGTCGTATGATGTCTAGACTGTGTTCAATTTTGTGCCACGCCTGCTTAATTGTTCCCAATAGCAATTGCTGCATTAACCTCATTAAGGGGTTGCATATTCCTTATCTTCTCAACACACACGATGTTTCAGAAAAAGACTAATGCTGTTAGGTTCCCGCTACGAAGAGTTGCATAGTACGTAGAATTTTCATAGAAATTCAATAACACAGAAACGCAAATGGTACAGTATACCACTTTGAAACATCTTTAACTCCTGTCATAAAGTAATGCTTGATGGCGGTCCCGTGGAAGGTGTGACGTCATATTGGAAGGTGGTTCTAGTGAGTAAAAAATCTTATACATCTCGTGGTCTGGGACAGAATGTATCTTTTTAAGAATTCCACCTGCTGTCGTAAAAAAACACTTTGAAACAACTCTCCCATTCCACAAGAGCTTATTTTGTAGACCCCATCCTTTTAATATTATAGTATGTTTACCTTCTGTTTGAATATATGACAAGTGAAAAGGATTAGGTTTTGCGTTCTAATAAATTGCCCCAACGGAAACATTTTTACATTGTGAAATGATATTCAAGCACGATGAAATTAAACATTGTGAGAATTAATTAATCATTCATGTCTGAAAATTGGTGAGTTTAATTCTCAACCTGGGTTTTCAATTAAAATATTTGGGTCGTATTTTAGAAATTCCTGCTAATTGAAATCAAATTTATAAAATATAACGGAAAGAGGAAAGCGTGCTTAATATGAAATTCCGAGTTGTGATAAAGCATGAGCTAGTTCTGACAAGCTGCTCGATGTAATAATGTGCATGGGATCCTCCATTGTTGTAGCTTCAAGGCTGTCCCTGCACGTCTCCATTTTTCTTTATCCCCGAGTAACCCGCATTGAAGGCTCCTTCCTTCCCTTCATTTCACCTCTTGATGCAAGATCCCCGTTCCAGCGCCATCTTCCTATTGAGTTCGGGATTCCTCTCACTTTCCGCTGGGAATACCCAGTAAGAGAAAATGAAATGTGCGAAGAAGAAAGATATCGACGATGCGATAAAGTGTAATTGAACAGAAAGACGGAATATTTTTCAAATACGCCTGAATTGATTTCATCACAATACGAGAGTTGAATAATCAGAAAGGAAAGCTGGTGCGCGATAATATCGTGTAGTTTTTCCAGTAATTCTCCGCTGCACAGATCATAACTCTCAAATACCACTTGAGCTGGGATAATTATAATTATAATGAATGGTTTATGGCAAAGGTTGGATTATGATTGGCTTAATCCCCATGCTTAAAACCCTTCTCAGAATCCTACATGGTCGCCTATCCCTAATGAGGACTCCCTCCTTCGCTCCAGAACGCTGTGTGTTAGCCATCAAGTTGACGCTTAATTAGGTCACTGACATTTTTTTCTCGTATTAAAACTTTTTTGATTGTTTTGAAAAAATATTCGCGAATCGAGAGATAATTAACAACAATAAGAAATTAATGCATTTGCTTTTCATGATTAGATAGGTTTCTTTGTAAATTACGGTACATTAATTTTAAAACTTTATATTCTTTAGATAAGATCAAAACTTAGGGCGAAAACTTTTTCGAAAAATTCATTGCCATATAACACGAAATATATGGAAAAACATGTAAATTTGTTACAAATTAATAAAATTACTTCCAGCATATATGTTGTTATTATTATGATGTTTATATTAGTTACAATATTAAAAAAATAAATGATGAGCAATAAAACAATGTGAAATTTAAAATATAGTTTTGCCCACAAGATAACTTATGTTACAGCAAATGACCGATTACAGGTTCCACTATATTTATGTCGTGTTTGGAGTCATTTTTGTTGTTGTTTTAAACTGTAAATTGAGCATTTGAGCATTAGAATAACAATAAAGAGTCGAATGAAATAAGAAAGAAATTTCCCACTAAATGTGGACTCTAAATCACTTGGCGATAAAAGCCACACACTTCAAAAACCTACTATGTTTTCATCTTACCTATGGCAAGTCCATAACATTATTTTTTCAGTCGGTAATTTAAGTTTCTATCTCGTGCGTTCACTAAAGCATTTGCAAACAAAACGTAAGGAATAAAAATATAAAAATGTCTTTTTAAGAATCCAATTTTTATTTTTATTTGCGAAGTATCATTAAGAAACATTAAACGCATAAGTCTTTACAAGGTTTTTGGGGATAAATTTTAATTTTCTAAATATCTATTTACGATATTATTGTCAATAGTGTTTGATCATTTAAACTCTTCATATTCACTTAAAGAAATACTTCTTTTATAATAGGAGTTTTGAAAAACGACATGTGATTGATATGAGAAGAGATTTCTATGGTGCTGCGACTTGAGTATCAAGGTGGAGAAACTCGTATTTTCATCAAACAAAGGATTATTGGCAACAATATGTGGATTCTTGAACTTTGGCTTTAAAGAATTTAACTTTCCAGGACCTATAAAATATCATTTAGAAACTTGTACCAAAAATGCTTGTAACTGTCAATGTCTAGAAACAGTTTATAGTTTTAAACACCTTGGTGTAACTATGGACAACAAATTATCATGGGAAAACCACATCAGAGGTTTACATAGTAAATTAAGATCGTTTTACTATCAACGCAACATTTGCGACACTGACCAAATCTGTAAATTGTATTTTGCATTAATTCAATCTAAATTAATGTACGCTGTCAACTGTTGGGGAAATACGTATAAAAATCTAATTAAGAAGTTAAAAACACAACAAAATCACTTTGTTCGTATTATGTTATATAAAAATAAACGAGTGCCTTCCAATTGTACGGAAAATTAAACATTTTGCCAGTTGAACATTTGTTCGTATTTAAAGTTTTACGAAGTTTTTATATAAAAAGCGGAAGTGTAGGAACAAATGATTAATATACAAAACACGAAATACGAAAAATAGAGTTTTCAGAACACCTAAAGTAAAAAAGAATTTTTAGACAATCCATTCAGTACGTAGGACCTAAGTTGTTTAATCAATTGCCTTATGAAATTAATTCCTGCAATAAACTGAAACAATAGTAAAATGCTAAAGTCTTGGCTATTAAGGTCATCTGATATTAACTACTTTACCATCGTAATAATTAAATATATTAAATAATTACAAATATTTATTTAAAATATCTTTTTTCTATCATGTACACTAATTACACATTAATTTGATTTGAACTGTCATCTCATTATTGTATCAGCGAATGTAAGCACGTTTATGTATATATTTTATGTATACACATAAGTTGCATAGTGACCATATTTTGTATGTTTTGATTAACAATTAATGTTATTTGTCATTATTCCTAAATTAAATATTCCATCATTAAATAATTGTAATTATTCCTAAATAAATAAATTAATTTCAATGTGTTTTGTATATACTCTTTATCGGTGTATTAAGAAATAATGGTTTTCATAATTAGCTTAATATATTGAAGTAAATTTCATTGTAGACGACAAAGATAGTAGCATGTTGACTGCAAAGAAATTTACTGGTGAAATGGGCTCATTTGTTTGCCATACAAATAAACTGGATTTTCGTCAGTATTCCTAGAATTTTAAACTGTATTTTCTTTTGTAAATGCTGGAAATAAAATTATTATTATTATTATTATTATTATTATTATTATTATATGTAGGACTTTATTCATTATTATATGTAGGAGTTACCCTAAAAGTTTCACTGACTGCCAGCGAAGTGAGCGGAGGGTGCTACTTGATAGAGGAGGTGATGCTCATAGGGGAAGGTGAAGCTGTGAAGGATCCGTGAAGCAGTCACATTGAGGTCACACGTGAGAGTTGTGAGACTCGGAATGAGAGCGACCATACACACAAATATTCCAAAGAACGAAACGAATGAAGCAAACAATATACAGTAATACTCTGTTTTCGTTGATAATCCATCCGAAAACAATTGGACTGTGCATGAAACATGCGACGGCTTGAAAACGACCCCTGCACTAGCAGCGGTGGTTGGTGGAAAAACTATCCCGACAAGTTCCTTCCGAACGCTTACGTGTAGTATGAAATTACCGAGAGTGCTCAAGTTTTCAATTTTATGAAATTTTCTTAAGTGTGATAACCTTTATAAAGTTATAATAAAGACGTGAATTCACATTAAATTCAAAATTTGAGTTTTAATTAAGAATGATGTTGTGAGAATTATATTGAATTGTTTTCAAAGAGTTGCCATGCTAAAATCTTGAGAAGTTCAGACAATTGTGGTTGCGTCGTAGAACGCAGCAAAATTTTTAAAAATTCTGCTGGTACAAGCTTTTAGGTTTTTCCACGCAAAAACAAAAAGGTTCAAAGAAGTAAATGGATTACTAAAGATGGACAAAAATGTAAGTTTAAAAACTATGACGACTTACAGTGATGTTAGATAAATAATCTTGATAATACATTATTATGAAAAATGTTAAGTTAAAATTATTATTATTATTATAAGAACTGTATTTAACATTTTGCACGATGTATAATGATTTGTTTTTATAACGTGATCTAAATGAGTAATTTTTTTTACTGGTACATTATTAAGACATTTAATAAGGAATATATGAAAACTGAAATGATTATACAACTGATTAAAATGATGATATGAAAACTGATTATAATAAATTTTCATTGCTTTAATGTTTACATTTACCTGCATTATGGGCTACGCAAGAGCAAGTCAGTGCTTTTACATATCGTTTATTTTCTATCTAAAAAAATCATATGCTTATTAGAAATATTATTCGGGTACTAATAAGAAATATCGATATTTTATTCGCATGATAGTAAAAGCAATTACAAAGTATCAACATGGTGGACTCTCGAACTTGGTGGAGGAAACCATTTAAAATTCTAATAGACATTCAGAATAATTTCGTCAACATAACTCTTCTGACAATTTTTAACTTCATTTTTGCTAATGATTAATACAACTTCTCGTTGTAGTCTCTACGGTGGAGAAGTAGCAGATGTTTTTCGAAAAACATATCTTGTTACTTTCGCCTCATTTTCATCTTCTATTTCTTCAACTCGTCGCTCATGACTAACGGTCAGTAATTTTCCTTCAAAAATTGTGTGATGATAAAAGTCAACATCATGATTCAATGTCTCAAATACGGATTTTATAACTCTCCTCATTTTTTATCAAGCAAAGAAAAAAAAACAGGGCGCAATAGAGAAGCAAGTGCAACTAGTGAGTGGAGAGCGTACTATTCTGTGTGATAGAGGAGGACAACACTACCGCACTGTCGCACAGAACTGTATTCTCCACGCTTCTCTGTTTTTGCGCACAGTTCTTTCGCTTAAATATTTGACTTTTATAGCGCAACAACAGTGAGTCTTGAGTAATTTTTCTCAGGTAATCTAATATCACCGTTCTCGCAACATAATTATTTTCATTTTAATATATCTTTCAATGAGAAAACAGATGAGGGTAGATATTAAACAAAAAATAATTACAATATTTTAAATTAAGATAGCCTTGGTCTGATCTAATTGGGCAACGCTTCCGCAATTTTTTCGTTAGAAAAACAGATTGGTGAAGGTCAACCTTATTTGGGATCTTATACAAAGAATCGAAAAGTGAAGAGAGAGACACTCAAAAGAAAGACAATGAGCATTCATGCACAGAACTGGATTGTTTATCCACTGATCGACAGCTGTGAGAGACTGACGCGAAGCTTCTCTCCGGGCAGCCTGTTTCAGAAAATAGTTTCCGAAAGGGTGTAAGCTTTGTTTCTGGAGCAAGCAGAGTCAGGGAGAAGGACGAAGGGAAAAGCAAGTGGCCTTTCACAGCGTTGGGAGGAGTGGCGAGTCTTTGGCGGACAGCCAGAGCGGAAACTTCGGTGCTCCACGCTTGGGCGTCGCTTCGCACGCGATGTTTGCACTCGACGCTAATGCGTCGCCGAGCCATGTAGCGCGGCGGCTCCCACTGGCGTGAGATATGTTCAGTAGGCTATGAGATATGGTAACCAGCGACTTGTGGTTGGATTATGCATTTCGTAATCATTTACGCAAAGACAACTTTGGGACCTACTTAACTCGATTATTTTTATTGGCGAAACGTTGTGAAGAGAACGTTAAATTATCTCATTGTCTCTGTACCTGGCAATATGTTTTTTTCTGCTTGGATGAACCGAAGAAATAAATGGTCCGTTGTCGGAGAGAGAATCTTTTTTCGACACGATATCTAATTGCAAATGGTACATGGTGCAAAATTGCAATCGGTAAATGGTGACAGAAGAGTTCACGAATTAAGATATATTGTAAGCTTAACGTGGAGAAATTGGCGATATTTTTCAAATTGCTTTATTACGATTCTGAAAAATTAATTTGTGAACTCAATTATATATTTCCTCCGATGGAACAATGACGCAGCTGCAGAAAACTTTACTTTACAGGAGGAGCACAAAACTGTAATTATAATATTTTGAACGAACATTAAAGGCACAATAGTATTCATATTACTTGTGCTTTGGTCAAATGAGAAATTACTATACACTTCGATTTAAATACTTAAAAGTTTCTAACTGATTAGAAGGTTTCCTGTTTAAATAACTTTGTATTTCAGTCTGAGGCACACCATGTAGCGCTTTTGATTCACATGCAGACTTACATGTTATGCACAATGATAAGAATTATGATAAAATTTCTTAAAACCAAATATCTATTTAATACACATGTTGAATTAGACTGAACTAATTAATGTATCAGAACATTGCCCAGTGTTCAAAAAAGAATTAATTTTTCAATATCCTAATCAATTCATTACGGTCAACAACAAAAAATAAACAATTAAGAAATTATGAAGAAAGGAACAATCGAGACAATTTGGAAACACCCATCAAACCCTATTCAACATTACTGAATTTTTTTTAAAGGATTAAATATATCATTTTAGATATGTCAGAGGTCAATATCGATTTTACCGAAATAAAAGAATTTACCTGAGTGTGGCTGAATGAATCATTTGAATTACAATTTAGAAAATAGTATTCGTTCTTACAAGAGAACATTCAACAAGCGCATGTCAAAAGTGGTCCTGATTGGCATATTGAAAGACATTGAAAAAAAATTACGGAATCCAGATTCATTTCGGCGTATTATTGTATTATTGTAGCTTGTAAAATGATGGTGGGACTATGGAGGAGATTCGCAGATTTTTTCCTGTTCTGTGGAAACAGAGGAAGGTGAGATAAAACATAGACGACAGAAGGAAACTAAGGAAAAACCTCTATGCCGCAATACCAAAGCGTGACTCACAAGTGTATAAGCATTTCTCACCGATACTTCCCAAAATTCTAAGATCATAAATTATGCAGTTTTATGCGCGTAGTTATGTTATTCTGAAGAATCAATTCTAGGCAATAAATTTCTCTCTCTTCCAACGTTAGTGACACTTAAGATTACAGTATGTTTACTATACTATAAGAATGTACTAAATAGCAACAGTTACAGCTACCTTTAGATTACACTGAAGAAGTTTTTTTCTCGGATATTTAATGACGATTATGATAACGAAAATACAGGCATTTCATGGCTATTTGCAACATACTAGTAATATTTTAAAAGCTAAAATTTTAATGCATTTGTTCCTCAGTAGTTTTTCATAATGAGATATTCTAATTTGAGATTTTGAATAAATATCTGAAATAATTAATTATTGAAACAAACACTCAATGAAAGAATAGATTTGTGACAAGGATGCAATTACTCCGTTCCTTCGAGATCAAGGAGTAGCAATGCATCAATAGAAACAATTTTCTCTTCTTTTCCTTATCGTATAAATTTATACGGTACTTATTTCAGAATCCTATTAAAAACTTATAAAGTAGAATAATGTTATTTATTAATTATACGATATAGATTCTAATAAGAGATATTTAATTTACAAATATCTAAGGTATTTGTGCCTTCCGTAAAAAACGTAAGATGATTTGTGCTTTAGTAGAATTTTAAAAAGCGTAAGATATAAATACGACAATTTCGTGGCGTTTACAAGTTGGAAAAAGAATTTTTTTTTAATTCTTGAAACTTTTACTAACGATGTAGGCTGTGGAAAACTATAAAAAGTATATTAAGTTACAAACACATTTTCTGTGGAAAACAAGTGAAAGTTTCATTCTCTACTTCTTTTCATATTACTTGCAGATGGGCTGAAAGATTCACCTCAGAAAGGACAGACGCTCTCTCTGTAAGCGAAGACAATATTTTGTGACCTTTCAATTGATCACATGATACATACTCGAATATCTATCACTAAAACATTCACAGGAAAATTTAATTGAGTTCATTGTTCTTGGTAAAAATTAATTACTTCATTAAAGAACTTCATTCCATCACCAAAACAAAATTTCGAAACAGACAATGAACGCGTTTATTTTTCATGACAAATGTTCATCACTTCATTTGACGACTTTATCAATCACTAAAACAATTACAGTAAAAGTTAATTGAATCATTGTCCGTGACAAACATTCATCACCTCTGGAATGATGCGGACCAGGGCATACCTCGTGGCTCCTTGAAGCAGTTTCCACATCGCAGACTTCTATGCACTCATCTTGGTATCGGGATCTCGCGTGGTTTGCGTCCAGCCAGGGAAAACCATAGTAGCAGACTTCCCGCTTCACCCCCCCCTTCAAAATCTTAAATCCAACTTCTTCACCTTTTCAAAACGAACTATTTCTTCCAGCTTTCCTCCCTGTTTAGAGACCATACCCCTTCCTCAATCGCTCATTGTTCCACAACCATTGTTCCAATGAAAGTACAGAAAAATAAAAAAATTAAATGAAAATGGAATTCTTTGTATAATTTTGAAGCAAGTTTTTTCTTCCATGACCTGGCAAGTTTTTGATAGACTTAGGAACATAAAGACAAAATAGAGAATTAGGTCAAACGTTTATTTTGGAGTAAATATATTCATGATATGGTCAAGAAATAGAGGTAAAACGCAAAGAAAGTTAGATTTTGAATACATGAGTAAAATTAAAACAGGTGTAAACCTATCGGAATAAATAAGCCTTGAAACAGAATTTAGACAAGGAGATAGTTTAGCGCCGATGTTGTTTAATGGAGCATTCGAAATAGCGTTTCGTAAGGCTGGAATAGACTACCGTGGGAACATACTGTATACAACACACCAAATAGAACGTTTGCGGATGATATAGTGATATCAGGGAGGAGAGTGGAGGATGTGAAGGAAAAAATAATCCAGTTGGAAGAATACGCCTCTAGGCTTGGTCTGAAGGTAAATGAAGCAAAAACAAAATTTATGACAGTCTCCAGAAGGAAAAATATCAAAGATACCAAAATAATCATTGGTAAACGTAAATTTGATGTAGTACAATAATTTATTTATCTGGGAACGTTGCTTACAGCGAGAAATGAAATAAATATGTACATAGAAGAATAACAAATGCTAATAAAGCATATTTTGCTCTACTTCCATTAATTAAAAACCATATCGTGCCGCGCCAAACCAAAATTAGGATATACAAAACACTAATTAGACCGGTGATTGTGTACGGTGCTGAGACGTGGACATTAACAAAAGGGGTATGTGAAAGATTGAAAATCTTTGAAAGGAAAATTCTCTGGAGAATCAATGGAGGGGTTAAGGAGAATGGTCAGTGGAGAGTACGGTATAATAACGAAATAGCGCAGTTGTACCAAGATACTGACGTTGTCACGTACATAAGAGTAAGTAGATTGAAATGGCTGGGTCATGTTAATAGGATGGATGAGAGCAGAACTGTAAAGAAGGTGGTAAATGGCCAACTGGATGGAGTGAGGACAAGAGGAAGACCAAGAAGTAGATGGTGGGATTGTGTGGAGGAAGATTTGAAGAAAGCCAGGATTATGAACTGGAAGTTGGCGTCAAAAGACAGGGAAAAATGGAGGAGGCTTGTCGAGGAGGCGAAGGTTCATTTGGGACTGTAGAACCAACTGAAGAAGAAGAAGAAGAAAATTAAAATTTTGATAAGGATCTGATTATTCAACCCATAGCCAATGAAGGAAATGTTTTAACCCCTTCTTTTCCAGGAATCACGTTCGGAGAATAAAGTGGAGTGTCAAGGACACATCAATTTTAAATTCACTCGAGACCTATTTCACGGTCAAAAGAGGAAGGCTTCCACCAAAGTCATCGCAAACAGTGGTATTTTATGGGAATTTGAGCTGCTGTCTCACATACTGTAAAGTTTTAATAATTTTACGGGAAAAATAAATATTGATTGTTTTGTTTAATTTACTAGGTTCCTTTTAACATAAGTCAGAGTCGCGAATACGTCAAAAATTACAACCTCTTAGGCTCCCACAAATCTAGATTTTTTAACGGAAACAAATAATTTAGGATTACTGAATTTAAATTCTTCGAGAAAAGAAACAAAAACACACAAAAATCATGAACAATGCTAGAATCAGATATTTGTCCCTCAACACATTCACGCACTATAATTGTTCAAATTATTGTCCCCTCAATGAAGAAAGAAAAGATTAACAGTACTCATGGCGCGTGTCACTCTTAGCTAAAAGCCTATAATGTGTTTGGAAGAACACTGACCGGCGACAATATTTGTTTCATTGACCTCTGAGGATAATTATTCACTACGTGGTATTTGAATGACTTAAACTCTTTATCAATGAGAGCTTCACAAGCAAGAATATATGGTTCTCACCGTAAGTTGCAAAATGTGTCAGACGAGGAAGGAGTCGTTGGGAGTTCTCGTTCCCAGCGCAGTACGTGACCTTGACCTCTCCATATACTGAACGGAGGTGAGTGTCCCCTTCGATAGATGTGCGAAGAAACACCTGATAAGGTCACCAACAGCGTGCGTATTATCGCACTCGCAAACATACGCAACTCATCGGCCCTGCACAATTCAGCGTCCATTTTATAGTAGTAATTATTCTGCGTTTTTTTGTCGAATGTTCTTACACTTCGTTCCATACCCGCACTCGTTTCGGCGATAAGCTGGACTGGGCCTTATCTGAGATATTACTTATTTCTAATCGAGTCGGTGCTTCGAAAGATAACATTCACGACTGAATAATTCAATAAACACAAACGAGTCATCACATGTTCCCTCGACTGTCCGCGTTGCTATAATACGTCTGGGTTCGAGGAGTGCCTCCGTCCGAAATAATACATCTGGGCTTGACGATTGCCCCGCGCCCGAATGAATCTTCCTCCTTCTGTTGAGTTCGCGTCATAACCTCTCAGATCATCAGATCATCCTTGAATTGACAGTTATATCGAAATTCGCTATGACTGGTCAGCTTCAATTTGTTCTAGAGTGTTTCAACAGACCTTAAATGGGTTCTGGCTCAATCTTTCCCACACTAGATCTAACCATCCGCTTCAACCGTCCTATGATGCAACTCTAACTGATTTTCCCAACTGATTATTGTTACTCCATGTTTAATTAAACTTAGGAAATTAAACGAAAGTTGCAAAGCGAACCCTTCCTTAAAAGTGATTTAATATTAGCAATTGATAAGGACGGACACTATAGTTAAATTAGTTGGTCCATCTTACAATGGTCATTTGGAGGAGAAATAAGTGAGACAAATATATTCAATAGAGCTGGAATCGATTAATATGTGAGCACAATTTGGTGATAGATTACTTGAAAACAATTAAGACAAAACAGCAACTCATACTTTGTCAAGAGAAAGAAACCAGCAGTTTGGATAACATATCACTAAGGGTACAAACTTTGATTTCCGAACAATGAGGTAGAAAACCGTTCATTAATTCAAAAGATAAAGATGGTTTCGGACGGATGATTACCCTTATTCAGTAGGCAATCCATTCATGAGGAGAAAATACCACGGTGCACCATGCACATACTAGAGCATCGCCAACGAAAAGAGCATCAATAATAACTTCTGAGTCTTTAGTGGTAACTCCTTCGTTTTCAGTAATGACAACTCAGTCCCACAAGTCATTAATGTCACTCTTATATAAGTGTCAATGTTGTTTCCTCGTCACACATAATGTACACACGGAAAATTCCTCTCCACACTCAACACACAAACACATTTTTCGTTAATAACTTCCCCTGTAGAAGTTGAAATATGATGTTCCATTATCATGAAGTTGAAATTTATTAGTATGTTATTTCGAAGGTAACACATGTAGTTTGCAACGAGGTCGCAAATTGTTGCAATTGCACATTTTAATGATATGAAAATTTATGCACATTTAATGATTTTATATCTGCTGAATGATATGATTCCAACTACTTAGAAAACTGGACACATATGGAATATTTTCCTATAATATTTGCTCGTTTTGAATTATTTCCCGTTCATATTTACAATTAGAAAGCGATGTTTCAAAAACTGGAAATAAGAATATGAATGTATTTTATAATCTAAAAGTAATTTGCCCTATTATCTCGATAAATTAATAACTATTCTTGAAATCCATTAAAAAGGCACCTTTGCAATATTATCTTGTTAATATGGGAGATAAAAATATATTACGGTACAATTCCTTATCCAAACGTCTCGTACTTCAACAATCAGATATAAAATAGTATTGAATTACGGAAACTACATTCTGTAATTTTTCCAATTTTTCCATTTCACTTATTTCGATGCGTTTTGAATATTTAATCACTTGTATAACACATTGCTGAGTGTCCTTAGTACCTTTCTCCACTTTTACCTTTCACAGTTTCATGTACTGAAGACAGTACTACAAAAGAAAATACACTATGTATACTAACAACTGTTGGATTATCGTCATTTAATATTCCCGTCGAATTTTTTTTCAGCTAATAATAATACTATATAGTCAACAGGAATTATTCTGAGGTATTTTGTCACTTAACTCTACGAAAACTATATCCCACAAATTATTTGTATAGTCGAGAGAAATGAAAATACTTCATATCTATTTGAAGGAGTAACGTAAGGTGTAGCGACATTCAGAAAGGAAATTTACTTTTGTCGTTCCTATCGACATCTTGTCAGATGTGTATAATGGTGCCGTCTCCGTATGCTCATAGGATAGCAAACGAGACTAAAAATACTTAAGCACTCTTCTCTAACTTAATATAATAAATTGAGGTCTGGAAACATTCAATAAAGTAAGAAGTATATTACTTGCCGGCATTTGCAAACGGTCGGTGAAGTCTCTCCCAATGCCACACTCTGAGATGAGGAAGGGGAGGGGTAGGACTGGTTGCAAAGCGGCAAGAACGTCCGCACCAAGGAGGAGGTAGAACGCTGCCTTTGAACTTATCACAGAGCGTAAATGGAAATGCTAAGAGATGGACGAATTTCAGCAGGGAGAGAAAATAAAAACGTCTCGAAGGCAAGTTCCGTGGAACAAAGGAACGTTATATATGCAGACGAATGCAAACTGCGAGGAAGTATACTCAAATCGAGGACAGAATTCTGAGATTCCTCGGCAAGACAGAAAACTAGATTGGAGAGTTACTATACGTATACGGAGGACGTCCATAGGAAGTGGAGGTATTGAACAAAGGAAAAGTGTGCAATGGTGTGCTCAAACGATCTCTAATATTATCAAAGCAGGGAAAATATAGAATTTAGATCACATAAATCCAAGAAAAAGTGCATGGAAAGGGTTACAGAAAACAGTATGAAAATTGAAAAACGGGAAGAAACAAGCTTTTCTCCTCGGAAAATCTTCTGTAGCAGTCAACACGATAAGAAAACGATATTTGAGCAGATGACTTGATGAAATTTTATTTTCCTTAGCCAACAATTCTTTTATTTTGAGAATAAAAAAAAGGATTTAAGAAGATATGTAACACAAGAGCTTATGAAAACGAGGTTGGATGTATCCCTAGGGAGATGTAGTCGAACTGTTTGCAGAGATTGGAGAAGGAAAATGTCTGCATTATGTACTTCACAAAATAAAAGAAATATTTTAGCCTGGTTAATCGACAATTTTGTATAGTTTATCAGTAACTAAGCGATATTGAACTCATACTGCACGATATACGTTACGTATAAAATTTTATATCCGATAAAATAACCAGAATTTTCATAGACATTTCAAAGAATGGAGAAAATAGAGATGTATACAGAAAAATAAAAAATTAAAGCCAAGATTTTGATTATTACTCTGAATAATTTCAATGGTGTTTAAAATAATTACTTGTTCATCAATAAAATTTAGAAAAAATGTTTCATTTTATTTTTCAGTAATGGAACTTACCAGGCATTCTTAAAAAATTATATTTGTTAATTTTGTACAATGGTTTTACATATTTTATTTCGGGCGCTACCCATTTTATCCTTTGAAAGCCACTATGATATTAATTTTCTAAAGCCAAAAACTTGAAAATTCTTACCTTTATAAAACAATTGAATGGGTTGAGATAATTGTATAGTCGTAAAAAAGATTTATTGTTCTCCCTGCGCCTGACATACTATCTATTGAACTAATTTTCTGGTCACTTATAATTAATCCCTTTATAATTGTTTGTTTTATTAAATAAAAAAGGAACAATAAAAAACAAAAATACTCGGTGTACGAAGTTAAAATAAAATGTCTGATTTCACTAACAAATATTGAACATGATACCGCAAGAATATTATCATCGTACCCAAACTACGGGAACAGAATTGAACGACGGGAGTCACATTTTTCATCTTCTAGAGAAGAGTAAACTGTGATTTCAATCGTATACCACATGATGTTCAGTGTCATTATTCCTGAGAAGAAAATGGTCAGGGATTGGATCTTGCACTCAGTAAGTCATATGTTCTTGCGTTGTTGGAACTAATACCATTGCCAAGAGCACTTGATAAGCGCTCATTTATTCTCACATTTGATAGAAAACGCGATTTCTTTTCTGGCGGCACCAAGCAAGTGGAATAACGTTCATTTCCCCTCGGACGTGATGGAAGTCTAACAGCGTTGGCTGTTACCTCTTCACATTTCCGCGTGACCTCCCATTAATACATTGGTCGAATCAACAAGTCTCGGAATAATATAACCCTATTAAATGTTTAACTCGAATTTTGCAGTAGGTTGAGCATGTCAGATTCGTCAAGTGAATGAGAGAGTGGGACAATTTTCCACAGGCAGACATTCCCACTTTTTCGGCTGTTTGGTTAGATTATGGAATTGCACTCAGAACGATTGTATTCGTTAAGAACGTATTTCCAGTTAACGTTGCTCGTCCGTTAAATCAATATTTCGAAAGCTCAGTGATAGCTATCAATCCATCTAACTCCTTCGTTTTGGGTAGTAAGTGTCAAGGAGATGCGAGGAGCTGGGAGGGGAGCGGTAGTACCTATGGGGGACTAATCCACCTCGAAATAAAAAATGAGTAGTTCTTTTTGTATTCCTCCAAATATTTTTAAGCTTATACATTACATACCGAATATTCATAAGCATAATTATAAACATACACATACATAAAACACATTTTTATGAACACACATATACATTATGGGTGTAGGATATGCGTGATCATCCCTCCCTCTCCGAAACAAAATCCTCTGTACGCTCATGGATGTGAGCATTTTAAAGCGTATAATTCAAAGCATTTGCAGGAGTTTGGTTATGAAGAAAACAAGATCACACCAGGTGAAATGGAACCTTAAAAGTCATTAGAAGAAATATGACACACACAAAGGTTTGTACCGGACCACGACCACCAGTCCAACTTCTCCCGTGACAATGTTACATAGTTGCAAGTCGTGACAGGGTAATTATCCAGGGACAGGGTTGTGGACTGTGACTGAGATTCTAAAACAATCTCAGTTACCTATCATACCAGAAATTGTTAAAAACATTTGTGGGTTGTGGTCACTTTTGTTCCCTTCATACAGCTTTCATAGATGACAGGACTAATTATATCTACAAAGAGAACTCAATTGTAATTTAAGAATGCTGTATGAACCAAATGTTTTTAAATTGCATCCATGAATAATAATATTTCTCAGCAATTTTCTCTTCTTAATAACAATATTTTGTATATTAATGTGTTTTTGATTTACTTTATTTTCCAATAATATCTCTTTGAAACTCGAATAGAAAGAGAGACTCAGAAGACCCATCATGAAACCAAAAGGAAGTTAATTCTATTTTGCCTTGATCGAAATGAAACAAAAATATTTATTGTGATTTGCTAATTGATTGCTCTCACCTATATTTAAAAGAGGAGAGTGATTTTTAACGTATCTCAATGTATCTCTTTTTTAAAATGTATCATACGAGAACTTTATCTTCCATTGAAATTTTAACATTTTGTAGACAAATGTCATGAAAAGATAAGTTTTATCTTCAAAATTTTTTATCGACCTTCAGATTTGAACTATGCCACTCTCGATGGTGTATATTCATGAAACGTCTCAATTGGTCTCGTTAGATTGTTCTTGTCTAAGTAATCAAAAGAGTTTTTTATCATTAATTTATAAATGGAAAATGAGTTTATCGTATGTATAAGTAATGTCTCGAAATGTAAGTATCGAAAGTTTATAATTTCAGTATTAAATAGATGTCCGTAAGCAAACTAAGACAGTCGTCTACGTAAACGATTGACCTTAAAACCAAAAAGAAAATCATACCATTTTAAGCAGCTTTTACGCCATATTTCATCTTCTATATATTTTTCATTCTAGGGTTTATTTCAGTTTGTACGTTAATAATCCACAAAAGTACAAAATAAATTTATATCTTGTATCATTAAGAAGATATAATGTAAAATAAAATTATTTATTTCTGGGTTAATAGTTTTGAAGTATATTGTGTCTTCGATACGTCTAAAATTAGTGTGAAACTCACACAATGTCAAGTTTTATCTTCTTCGTTTAATAAACAACATCCTTGTGAATGGTAGGCAAGCTTCGCAAGAATAAGCTAATAAGAAAATGAGATGTTCTTTATTTACGGCAACGGTAACTCTTACATTTCTTTTCATATCAAAATTCGTTCTCGAGATATGAAAGGAATAACTTTGGACATAATATATGCCTAACATCAACATTAAATTTGAAAAGCATTTGCAGTAGTTTCAGGAGAAAATTAACATAGACTGCAGAAGTTTGTATGAAATAAAATGTTTATTTACTGTGATATAGGATATTTCACGACAAGGTCTAGTTGTCATACAGGAAATGTTGAGTTAATATACTTTGTACGTATCTCGTAAAGGATTGTTAGTCCTTCCCTAATTTATTCAATTCAATTACCTCAGGGATCTTCATATTAGATAACTTCTTTGACCCTTTCAATATGCGACATCGTCCATGGTGAAACGTAGAGCCCCAAAATCCTTATGCTGCCATTCCTCGTCCTCAATTTCCTCCCGTCTTCTCCCACCCTCTACAATACTCGCTCCCTGTCCTAGTGAGATCCTCCCTTTAATTTTCCATCCGGCCCATACTTCCGAAGAATTCCTAAGAAAGGCTGTTGACCTGGCGAGAAAATTGAAATTTTATAATACCTAGTTTTGCACAGAGCGCAGTATATTGCCTCTGAGCCTCCCAACGACCATTTCCGAAACTTTTGCGACTTCCGTTGCGGCCGGCGATGTCTATTATGTGCTTAATAATGCAACATTGGAGGTCTTGGCATGGAAAGGGTTGGGGAGGTCCTTGGAGCAGGAAAGAGGGTGGGAGAGTGAGGTTGAGCCCTTGGTCGCGCTCTGACCAATTAGGCTGAGGCCCTCGGGTGGGAAAAAGAACCCCGGCGGCCTTCGGGAAACGGTGGAGGGTGGCGCGAGCTGGAGGGTACGAGAGGCCACCATGAAGAATTTGTAGCCAAGGGAATTCGCGCGAAACCTTAGTGTTGTCGGAGGAAATCTGAAGCTTTTATAAATATACAGGATGTAGTTGCTTGGGATAAATAAAATTTCGTTTCCTACAAGGATAAGACGTTTTATTATCTCGGTCAATATTACATTCCGAGTTATTTGCTGCCAATATAGCACCCGAACGACTTAATGCGTGCAGTGTAATTTACGGGAATAAAAGAGAGGAATGTCTAACGCCCATCATTGACTTATAAGAGCTTTCAATCTCATATATTTGTGATATTTCCTATTATGACAGAAAAAAAATTCAGTTTAGTTCTTGGTTCTAAGGTGTGATCCTACGTGGATTTTGTTCACTAAAATAATCAGCTCTGTTTGTAATAATTAAGTCTTGTAAATAGATTCAGTAAAACACTATTCGTATTCATTCCATTCATTTCTTGTATTACGGTACAGAATAAACTTTGAAAATGATATTTCACCCTTTTGGTCGAATAGGTAATAATTATTAAAATTGTCATTAAAACAACAACTTATCGTCTTAAAATATCACAAAAACGTAAGAGTAAGAGCAATCCATAGCATCATGTCGTATCATAATAGTACTACTGCCATATTGATTTAGTGCTAATGGAAAATTACCATCATGTAGAAAGTATTTTGTATGCATGAACATATTACCTAGCGCCTCATACAATAATTAAGATCTTCTTTCACCTCCATAGAGAATAAATCTGTAATTTGAGTCGTATGGCACCTAAACAAAACATCATTCAAAAACTTTTTTCAGGAAGTGCAAAGAATTTATGAACTTAAAAAAGTTAATAAAATTTCCTTCGTAAGTTTAAATTATGTCTTTTCCAGAAGTATAAAAGTTTTTAATGTTTTATTACCTTCCTAATAAGTGGTTTTATTGTGGATGTGTTTCATTTTGATTCAAAACTGGATGTACCTTGTTTGGTAACATTATTTGACTGAATTTGATTTAAAAACACTTATGCTGGATGTTTTTACTTCTCTTCAAGTTCTAGTCTTGTTTTGAAACCAACCATCCATTTCAGGATTTAATAACAACAAGATGTTTCACTGATTTTAATATTGTTTATCCCTTATACAGAGGTCACTTAGGACTTAAAATCTGCAGATATCTCAAAAACGCAAAAATTGTGATTTGTTTTGTTTTGATAGAAGACGACTCATTTGAAACTTCAATTGATGCTTGCGAGAATATGTGCTTACATTAATGCTATTTTTAAAAAAATTTCATCGTTTCATCCACACCTACAGGAAATTGTTCCCAGGTTTCTAATACTTAGATTTTACAACACTTTAAAATATGATGCACGATTGTGCATCTCACTGCACGAGTGAAGCAGATAATCGTCCCATTCTCACGTTATTGTTAAATTCGTAGGAAATTGTTAAGAGTCTTATGGAACGGTTAATAACGAGAAGATAGATCAATAATACTCGTTAAAAACTAGGCGAAGCTACAATCCTCTTTTTTTTTCATATTGTAAGTTGTAGGTTAAGTTCGTTTGGATGAACCCAAAGCTATGCTACATGTATTAATACGCAATATATAATGAAAATAGTAAAACATTTAAGACAATTTAGGAGAGGAGACGTTTCGGTGCTGAAGAAATGTTTCTCGTTTCTGTCGAGACTGACCGTTGGAGGAGATGAAAAGAGAGGAAGTGGTGGAAATTTTGAGTTTCGAATCGTTATACGACTTCTATTTAATTATGGATTGATTGAGGCTCCATGGGACCGATATAACCTAATTCTCCTGGTTAAACGTCTTGGCAATGTGTAACCACACACCACAAGCCCAAATGCAGTGTGGGTTCTTTTGGGAAGAAGCGGGATTCACATATATACCACAACCCTTATGGTAGATAGTCCGCTGCCACCAGCTCGGTTTCCTGGGCAATTAAACACACGTGTAATAACGATGGTTAAGGATTTAATACAATTAAATAGAAATCTGAGTATTTACAAACTTGCATAAACTCTCAAAATCATAAATACAAACATAAATCTGTCATTACACAGTTAATGCTATCAGAAAGCATTAATTACACATAAATAAATTGAGTTGAAGACAACAAATTCAGAAAACCTCTCTAGGTCATCTGAATCTCCAAAATTATAAGTGCTTTCGAATAAACAAAGTGTTACAAGTTACGTCATTCACAACTAGCAGTAAGTGCGTCTAGACTACCCCTGTAGTCTCTTACTGGTCTTGACGACCGTTAAATAGCCAGGTCACATCCTAAGTAACCTGCGGACTCAGATCACACAGCCAAGTTCTCGAATATCCTCAATCCTTCCAATATATACCGAAGAGGAAGTCACGTGACCAGCAGGTCTCCACGTCTTGTCGCTGCCACCGTGCATTCCATCCCCTTGTTCACCTCTCGGTCGTCGTAGGAACGCAGTGACTTCACCGCGAGGACGAGCCGTCGTCGGCCCCAGCTAGGCGCCCGAACGCGCCTTTTCCTGAGTCTGTCATTGTTTCAACATCCGGTGAAAGTACTCCATACACAACATATTAGCATTCTTTCTTTCTGATTTCCACCGACATTCCTTAATGGGCCTCGCCTTGGTCAACTCCTCTTCCACAGAAATAGTATAATACAAAGAGAAAGGCAAGCACTGATCAAACACTTCTGCCGACCTCTTCAAGGGCATTCCTATCCACTTCCGAGGAGGTAAAGGGGAACGGTCCACAACACACAATAAATGGAGAGGCTTAGCGTTGATTACTCACCACCTTTCCTCGTCTGTGGCGTACTGCTAAGCTCCTTCAATAGCGCTCCCACTCAGAGAGAAGAAGTAAAATTTATAATTCATAAACATATAGAGTGTTTTGGTTCTGATGTTACAGTTCCTCCCCACTAAATCTTTTCTGGGTGTTTAATTTTGATGAGCACGAAGAAAAGTCAGATGGGAGAGAATACAGTTCACAAATCTTGATGCAACACACAAGTACAGATGCGAGTACCCGCTCTGTTGTCAATACAAATACAGGTTAACATTTACATATTATACTATACAAATTAAAAGCAAATATGGCATAGCGAGTTATTTTTCAAAAACCTGGTTCCGATAAAATATAACCCTTTCTCTCTTTGTTGCTTCAAGATTTCCTTTATATCTACTATAAGATTAACTACTCTTAATAAAATTTAACTTCGAATAGTAACTGAAGAGAAATATACATAACTTAAGTTACTCTCGATAAATAACCGTAATTATTAAATCAACATCTTAATAAAGCCCAATATTATTCATACATGATAATAGAAAATATGCAATGAGTACAAAATAACAAAATTAATTTCCCTTCACAAACCAATTATAAAAAAATAGGACGCTCATTAGTAGAGTGAACCTATAATTATTACTGTGATTATCTACTCCAAAAAATAAGCATTAATATGCTTCTTCCCTGCTCAATGCTCCATATTAAACTGATATCCCTGAAGCATAAGTCCCCAGCGATCTTAGCTAGCACATACTTAGAACTAAATAGCAGATTTGGTATCCAATATAGTTAACCAGTATCAAGATGATATCTCAGTTTCTGTATTGCGCACACGATGCTCTCGAGGACATCACATTCGCGATTTAAATCCGATTCGGAACTCTACAGCATAGATCTGTTTAGTTTTTATCTTCAATAAATTAGGGAGAGGAATCAAAATCTTAGGAGAATCCCTGACGTACTCGTACTTTGCGTTTGTAACACAAGACAGCAAACGCAACGGTCTACATACCCCCTCGTACGTAGAAAACGCAGCGATATATTTGTCTCTCTCCAACGACGGACCTTGCTGATTCTCTCGATCTAAATCCAACAATGTAATAACCTTTGCTTGAACTACCGTCCCTATACGTAGTTCTAGATTAGGTACGAATCGATTTAATTTTCTATACTCGATATACAACGGAAGATTCTTTCCTTGAACATCAGCTAACTCCAAGGATTCAACAATACCGAGTCTAATAGATGTAAGTAATACATTGGAATGCGGTCTCCAACATACAACCGGTACCAACTTATTAACATTATCATATGAACATTCATTTTCAATAGAACTAGTAACTGCCTCCAACTTGAAATTTCGAGGCGTCTTGGTTACATTTTTATTAAAAATATACAAAGGGTGATTTTCAGAACTGCATGTCACGTAATTATCATTAGTAGCATGTCCAAAAATATCTAGTTCATTCGTATGGCAAACAAATGAAAGCAAACACTGAATATTAATGTTCCACAAGTTTAACTGACTAGGAGTATATACCGTTTCTTCATCGCTCCGAACATTAACATTTATCACAATTTTTCTATAACCCTTACACACAAACTGACAGTCTTGTATGTAGCTTAGATCAGGATAGTGAGTATAATAATCAGCAGAACCTGGATCTAAATCACTAGTAGTCCTAGGATTAAATTTTATACAGTATACATTTGCATTAACCTCCCAAAAGGCAACAGAATGATTGAAATTAAGAGACCAAAGCCTTCTCCTAATATCATCAGAGAAAATAACCTGAGTATCATAGTAATTGATATCTACTCTCAAGCATACCCTTTCTTGGTTACGTAATGTATCGTTGCACTGACTCGTAACAGAATACCACATCGCAAATGTACTTTCACAACCATTACTAGAAAATATTCCTAGGTGAAATGACTTCCAATTGCCACAAGAAATATTTGAGCTAGAACCTATTTCCATACAAAGATAATTCATATCAACCGCGTCATTAATGACATCCCCATGATCAAATGAATCTAATCACTTACTGACACCCTCAGTATCAACAAACTCACTTTTTTTTGTTTAACACAGTACTAGAAACTATTGTAGATTTATTTAGCACATCTACAGAATAATTTAGAGTTGATACAGGAGAGGATTTCATAACATCTCCTCGAAAGGTATTCAAGTCAGCTGAATCATTATGACAATTTGACTCAGAAGTGATATTATTATTATTATTATGAATATTAAAGTTGTGTGATCCACAGGTTTCGTTTAACGTCTCACAACCACGTCCTTCTTCAACGAAATCTTTTACCGAAACTTCAACTACTTTCGGTAAAACTGCAAACATACAGACCGTTTTGGTTCTGATGTTACACAATGTTTAAAGAGAGTTTAAAAAAATGTAACTGTTTTCCTTTCAAGGTAGAAATTTTTGTCACGTCTTAAGATGTACTTCAGTGTTCTAACTTCGACTTTCTCCTATATTAGATCAAGAAAAAGGATTTGTCCCGTATTATCTGTTTTTATCTTATTTATTGTTCACTCATGACTGAAAAATAATTAAGACTATTGAGAGTGCTACTAACTTTGAGAATTAACAGCATGATGATAAAAGATTTGAATAGTTTTGCAAATACGATGTTCCTTTTTGTAAAAAAGTCTACAATGGTGATGAATATTATGAATAACGAATAGGCTAAAGCAAACTATTGTTTGCCAAATACAAAATCAGTAAAAACCGTTTTCAATAAAGGATTTAGGAATCGTATTTGATAAGAAGTTAACTTTCAGGATCTAAATTACAAAATTAATGGTGAAGCATTCATGATTCTGAGCTTCTCTATATTAAATACTTCGTCATGGGATAGGGTGCAACTGAGTGGTTCGCAGGTAAAACGGTCCACTATACGTATCTCCGAAACTAAAAGTCTGTGATCAGTGTGTTACGGGGAACCAGGTCGAGTCTCACAATCAGTTTTCGAGCACCGACATGGGTGACGAAAGTAATAAGTATGATTCACGAAAATAATAAGTTACAAATATATTTTAGTATCACATTGAAGCATTACGAAGGTTAACTTTTCATAGTATATGGTTCGCGATGTTAAGTTTTCCGCAGCTTCATTGCTTTTGTTTGTGTCCCGTTTTATTGAATCTAAATAACTTCAAACATAAACTAACCTACTTTTGTGGTTAAAAGGATCAACAGCGAGAGGGAAAGATAGACAATGTTCTGTGCTCCACGGTGTTCTTTATAACACCCTTCGCTGCAATGCTGTGCTATAGTTTTAAACTTATACTAGGATTACTCGTTCTGTTTTCATATCTCAAAATTTAATTAATTAGTTTTCTGAAGATATTAAACATAATTTTTGTCAAAAATTTGAAACCACCAATTTGTTATTAAGTTTGTAATGTAAGTCTTACTTCTAAGATAAATAAATAAATTTAATGTCAAAAAACAGTACAAACTGCGTATGACCACGTGGAGGAAAAAAAACTAATTTACTCTCCGGAAGCAAGCAAGGGACCATCCCATCAATGCCGATCAAGGGCCCTAAGGCAGAGGCGGATTCAAAAAATTCCTAGATAAGATAAAAAGTTAGCTGCGAGTTATAATACTAATAGAATGACAAAATGTTTGTAATTTTAAGCAAAACATTACATGTAAGTTATTATCGAACTATAGATTATTCTGAGTATAGTGCTTAAAAATTGAAATAACACTAAATTCACGATTTATTGT
The DNA here is from genome assembly GCA_002313205.1 of Laupala kohalensis. NCBI lineage: Eukaryota > Metazoa > Arthropoda > Insecta > Orthoptera > Trigonidiidae > Laupala > Laupala kohalensis. Next base: position 306,301 of record NNCF01126090.1, on the reverse strand, counting down.
TACAATAGACCCGCCCCTAGACAAAGCCTAGAGAACCTGTATGATAAATCCGCCTCTACCCGAAGGAAAACCGGAGAAAAACCCGGGCCAGGATGGGGCTACAGAATTTATGTACACAAACGTGCCAATGTTGAGTACACATAAAACTAAATTAATATGAGCCATAAGACAACACAATCATGCAAGAAAATAGTTTTTGAAATTGTTATAAGTTGTTTAAAAAGTACTACAGCAATGGCGTGATAAAGTACAAGACGAATTTAACTTTTATTAAAATCAATAAATTCTTTTACATTGTAGAAGCACTGGTGCAGGAGGTAGTTTTTAACCGCTGATTTGAACAGATTCAATTTCGTAATGTCTTTTATATTCTTGGGTAGGGAATTATATAGAACGATTCCCGAATGATGCGGTCCTTTTTGGCAAAGAATGGTTGAAACTCTAGGGCGATGAATATTACTACTATTGCGTGTATAGTGTTCGTGAACGAGACTGTTTCGTATAAAGCAAGGGTGGCACTTCAGTAATTCGGTCTTAACAAACACGACTGTTTCATAAATATAAATGCAGGGAAGTGTTAAGATATTTAATTCCTTGAATAAAGGTTTACAAGAGTTTCGGGGGTGAGATTTACAAATTATCCGAACTATCCTCTTCTGAATTCTGAAAGTTTGAATACTCTGACCGGAATTACCCCAGAAGGTAATGCCGTAACGTAAATGGGAGTAAACGTTTGCAAAATATACGCAACGGGAAATACGTGGACTAACTGCGTTAACTAAGATTCGGAATGCGTAACACAATTTGCTTAATTGGGAATTAAGATTGTCAATGTGACAATTCCATTTGAGGTTGTCTTGAATATGGAGACCTAAGAATTTTGTATTTGTAACAGTTTTTAATTGTGTTCCGTTTAAAGAAAGAGAAACCTGGGGTAAAGATTTTGTGATACTATTGTGAAATGACATAGACACTGTTTTGTCAGTGTTTACAATGAGACGATTTGCATGGAACCAAGTCGAAAGGTTAGACAAAACTTTTTGAGCATTGGCGTGTTTACATAGTAAATTAGTGTCATCAGCAAAAAGAACCATTTTGCAATCTGATGTGGATGATGACATGTCGTTCACATACAATAAAAAGAGTATAGGGCCGAGAATTGATCCTTGGGGTACTCCGCAAGTAAGTGGCTTTGTTTCTGAAAGACAACGCTCAAGTATTTTATTTTTAGTATAGGATATTTCTACTTGTTGATATCTATCTTTTAAATAAGAAGTTAGCCATTGATGTGGAAGTCCACGAATGCCTAAAGAATGCAATTTGGTAAGGAGAATTCCGTGATCGATGACATCGAATGCTTTGGATAAGTCAAGAAAAACACCCTGAGGATTTTCTCCACTGTCTAGAGATGTGGTAACATCGTTTAAGAAGGAAAATATGGCGCTTGTAGTGGAAAAGGATTTCCTAAAACCGTGTTGATCGTCAGAGAGAATGTTATATTTTGATAAAAAATCTAGAAGACGCTTATAGAACAATTTTTCTAGGATTTTTGAGAAAGTGGGTAGTAGAGATATTGGTCGGTAATTTCCAATATTAAGTTTGTTTCCTTTCTTGTGTAAAGGTTTCACTTTAGCTCTCTTAAATATATTGGGAAACACCCCTTCCGATAAAGAACTATTAAAAATATTTACGAGTGGATTTAATATAGCGTGGGACGAAGATTTAACAATAAACTCAGGTATATCATCTATGCCTCGTGAAAATTTGTTTTTTAAGGAGCTGATGATTCCCATGACTTCACTGGCGTTAGTTTCGGAAGTGAACATAGAATTGGGTATGTGGGTGGTAATAATTGGAGGACATTGATTTGGATATATTGAGTTCGTTATTTTACCAACTTCTGAGAAGTGAGAATTAAACAAACTTGCGATGTCCTGAGGATTTGACACGATCTTGCCATCGTTTAGTAAAGAAACATTTTCTTCGCGATTTTCAGAAGTTGACGTGTAATTGTTAACAATATTCCACATGGCTTTCATCCGGTTGTTCGATTTTAGTATATGCCTGTCGTTTTCCATAACTTTAGCTGCATAGACTACTTTTCGGAGAATAGTCTTATATTTACGAAAATAATTATGGAATTCGGGTGGCTGGTTATAGCGTTTTGAAAGATAATATAAACGGCGTTTGTTTTTTGAAGAAATTCTTATCCCTAGGGTGATCCATCTATTGTATTTTTTTGTGTTAATTAACTTGCGTTTTATGGGAAAACTAGAGTTGTAATGTTTTAGGAATGTTGAGATAAATACATTGAATTTGTCGTCGGTGTTTTGGCAATTGTAAACATCTTTCCATGTTTCTTCACGCAAATAATTTACGAATATGGATTTATTTATGTCATTAAACTCTCTTGTAAATTTGTAAAGGATTTTAAGCGGTTTTAGTGTATTATTAATAGTCAATACTTGAGCAAGGTGATCACTGTATCCGGCGATAAACACTTCAGAGAGATACGAGATTCCATTGTTGACTATAATTTGATCTAGCAATGTTTGAGATGAGCCGGAGAGGCGAGTGGGGTCATTTATCGTAGTAATAAGGTTGAAGGAGTCGATAAGATTCTTGAATCGATTAACTGGTGAATGTGCAGAGTCGGATGTACTCAAGAAATCGATATTGAAATCACCACATATAACGATAGATTTAGTAGATTTATGTGCGATATGTTCTAAAACATTTTCGAAGTTCCGAAAAAATATGTCAAGATCTGATTGAGGAGGTCTATAAATACACAAAACAACAATACCGGTGTCGGTCAGTTCAACTGCAGAAATTTCGAACACACTATCTACGCAGAAGTTCTCGTAGCCTGTCAGTGGAGAAGATAAAATATCATTACGAACGTAGATACACGTACCTCCGTGGGGATTTTTGCCTTTAAAATTTTGCCGACAGTAAGAACTTGCTAAATAATAATTAGAAATAGCAGTATCGTTGATGTTGTTAGTTGAAAGCCAATGCTCTGTGAGGCATAGCAAATCGAATCGATTTTCGTGTACCAGAATTTCAATGTCTGTCAATTTGTTTGAAAGGGATTGGACATTATGATGAAATATAATTATTTTATTTTCGCAAAGAGTTTGTGACTCACGAGAAATGGAATCGACGTTAGATTGTGGAGAGGAATTTGAAATTGGTACAGCTTCTAGTTCCGGATGAAGCTCGCACACAGCACCTGAACGCGATTGTCACCTTCGAGTACCACATCGTACTCCTGAGCGCAAGTTGTAACGGTGTATGGGGGCGACAGGAGGAATAGATGTTGACGTGGGAGATGAGGAAGCAGTAGGTGAAAGAACGGGGACAGGAGAAGAAATGGGTGTGGAGATAGGAAGAGGAAATGGTGATGAGGTAGGAGCAGAGGGAGGTGGAGGAGATGAGGTAGAAGTAGAGGGAGGTGGAGGAGGAGATGAGGTACGTGCAGGAGGAGGTAATGGAGGAGGTGGATGATGTGAGGTCAGATGTGAAGCTAGGAGAGAACCGAAGTGCTGTTTCCCAGACGGTTTCAGGTGTAAACCGTGCTGGGTAAAGTCCTTGGCAGTCAGGTGTGGTTGCAAATCAAAAAATGTGATTTTTGTGTCTGCCAGGTGATGTTTTAGGGAGATGTTTGCCAGGTTAATTTCGTGGTTTATTTGTGGAACGTTGAAGCGTGGAGGCAGGCTAGAGAGCACTATGTTTGTGTGCAGGGAGGCCATTTTTAGTTTCTGTAGATGTTCAGACGCGTTGAAATGTCCACCCAAGTTGATATCGTTCTGCCCACCTATGACGATTACTGTGTCCCGCTCTGTGAGTTTTTTAGTGTAAGTGTCCAGTTGNGTAAGTGTCCAGTTCTCGAATAACTTCAGCCAAACGAGCGTTTGGCTTAAAGAAACCGGAGACTGAGAACTGGCTAGGAAGAAATCCACGCAATACGGAGGACATCTGACGACCGTGCGAATCAGCTAGTATGAGCACGTTTGATTTCTGCGTGGAAGTGTTGGTATCATCCCTGGGTAGCACTACTTTACGTGGTTTTGGGCGGCTGTGCTTACCAGTGCGTGGTGTGTGAACAGGTCTGGACGGGAGGGGATGAAACGAGTAGGTAAGGGAGGAAACAGAGACATGTCATCTAACACACTAAACCTATTCTGAGTGAAGAGTTGGGGTGGTGCATGCGTCGTTGGTTTAACCGGGTGATAGCAGTTGGAAGGACGGCGAGAATTCCTAACTGTAGTCCAACCGCCGATCGTTTTCTTATTGATCTCTTCCAGCGCACTGATTCGTGTATCAATATAATGTACCAAGTTATTGTACGCCTTCTGAAGATCAGCTTTGAATGAGTTGAGGAATGCGATAGTGTCCATTGTTGTGAGAAAGTTAGCAACTTCACGACAAAAGCAAATGAGAATACACGAAAAATGACAACTAACACCGAATGAAGGATGCTAGTATAATAATATATTTATTACTACGAAAGTTACAAATGAGATAATAAATAAATTAAATATACAAACAAACCGACGACAAAAATTATTGAAATAATTATTTAAGGGGACCACTGGAGATTAATTAATTCGACAATAACTACCGTATATTGTGTTAAAATGCAAATGAATACGAAAGAATCAAGAAAATCGAATTGTAAAATGATGTAACAATTCTATGAAATTATGACGACGAAAACTTGGGTGCAACAATGAGGCAGGGTTTAATCAGGAAATAAACAAACCGACAAATGACAGAAATAATTTAGGATGACAACTGCAGATAAATTAATTCGACAATAACTAAGACAATATTTTGTTAAATTGTAATGAATAACTACAAAAAGATCACGAAACAAATGGTAAAATATTGGAATAATTGTATTTACGACGACGAAACTTGAGCAGTGCAACAATAGAGTACGTTATTTTTAATTTAATAATGATGTAATAGTATATGCACCAGACAATCTAAATACAGCAAAATAATTAATTTTAATGCACCAAGAAGTTAAATTTATGATTCCGTTTGTACTTACGTAAACCTTATCACACCCTTGAATGAAGCACTTGAAAACAATATGAAATTATATATGGTCCGTTGGGTTTGAAAACCTTAGGAAATGTTTTTAGTGTTTTTTTACTTAACACTCACACAGAACAAAGAATTTTACACTACAATGAAAGTTAGACACTAAATACAACTACTGAATCACAAAAAACTCGAAAAAATAAAATAATTAGAAAGATTAAACTGAAAAACAGAGAGAGCTCATTCACAACCGCAGCTAACGCCAGGAGCAGGCTAGTTAAATGTATAATTAAAGTATAATATTAATATAAGTATATAAGTTAAATGTATAATTTAAAGTTGTAAAATGAAGTTTTAAAATGAAGAAATTTTTCAATTTAGTCTGAAATGCTGTGCCATCGTCTTTAGTTTACTTAAAATAAAGACTAATCGTTCGGTTTTTCATCTTATAAACATTTATCATGAATACGTTTTTGAACATTTAACTCATTATTTTATCAGAAATAAACCAAGGATTCACTATTAAGTCTAAAATGGTGAGTCTTCCTTTTAAGTTAAGTTATTAAAAGAATTAATACATGTATCATTATCATGTGATCAAAGAAATAAAATTGAAGATTTAAATATTTTGTTTGATTATTTTACACAGTTTAGTTTTATTTATTATCATCCGTTAACCATAAAATACTATTTAATTATCGGCTGTATTACCCCGTCTTTGGGGCATAAAAGTCCATTTGGCTCCGACCTTCAATATTCTGGCCATTTTCCATTCTTTCTTCTGATAGATGCCTTACCAATGCCCATTGAAGAATTTTTCAAAAACCTGATAAGGACATATTTATGAGACATAACTTATAAAACGTACCTTTCATCCTCATTCTACTCTTAACCCATCCTGGGTTTATCACTAAGAATTAAACCAATGAAGTTACAAGCAAATTAGAGTATTTGGCTGTAATTTGGGATTATTACTATGAAGTTCAAACGCACTCAAAGCAATGCAAACATAAAATACATATAATGTACATTTTCTAGATAACTTTTTGGGAAGAATATTATTTCATTCCTTTTTCTTTTTATAAATCATTAAATTTGCTTCAAAATATATTAAATATCTCGAAGAAAATGATGAGTGGTAGATTAGATTGCTCTGTATTTTTAATAGTATTCCATTCTATGTACAAGGATACGATCTCGTTGGCAGGTATTGTTTCCTTTTCCTAGTTTACGAAGTGTTCACTATTCATTAAGATTTATTTTTAGAATGCAGTTTCTCAGGAAATTGACATATTAGCTCATATTAGCCAATTTGGCAAATAATTAAAACACTGAAATGAAGAAACGTCTACTGAATTAACTTATTACATTTATTTTAATCTCATTCCCTGTGTTTTTCGTTGTAAGTAGAGATATTTTTTATCTAATTCTGCGAATATTGTTTGATTATTTTTTGTTCTGTTTTGTTTGTTTTAATGCAAGCAGGATAACTAAATTCACCAAAAAGATAATGTTCATCACCTGGACATCATATGTCAAAACTCTTATCGAATTTCAAGGTCAAATTTTTCTTGTTTTTATGAACATACATTACGTTTTTAACGCTTCTTATAGCAGTGTATTACATGACTCAGTGTAATGCAGGAAAATCCTTTAATAATTTATGTATTTAACACTAATAACCTCTCTCATTTTCCAATGCGTCGTTTATGAGATTTACGAATTGTATCGATAATTTGGTGTTTAGGAATGGTAACAAGGAATATATAAATGAGATACAGCTTCCATGAAAGCACATCATACGCTGTCTGTCGTTTGTCGATGGTTACTTTAGGTGCTCAAGCACTAATATGGAACACGGAACCCACTTCCACAGGCAGCGAAACAGCAGGGCTGATTGATGTCCCAGCATCATTACTCGGCGACACTCCACCGAGCAGCGGACCGTACCAGGACCTCTCTTGGCCTCCTCTCCAGGGCAACGATCGAAGTCCCCTCATTGAACGGTTTTAAGCTTTGCAACTCCCAACCAACAGTTCGCGCGCTGGAAGCGTAGATCAGGTATCGTCAATAATTTCGAATCAAGCTTCATTCCCTCAACGCTCCCTATTTCCTGTTATTACTTCTAGCTCCCACCACATACGATACCCTCTTCAACCCGACTTCCCCATCCTTCCACATGCCGAGTATTAACAGCGTAAGAAGCTCCATGATGGAGTGGAGAGGCGGCGGTGGAGCCTGGAACCTTGGCGCTGGAGCCGCTGGCAGGTGGCCTGTCTCCTAAACGGAGTCCTGAAAACACTACCCCGTTCCCCGCTTTTCAAACAAGGCCTCTCAGGGGGAAAAGACGACGTTTAGCTTGGGAGCCTGTTCTGGCATACAATTCGGTGCAAAAATTTCAAGATTCAAGAAATAGTACCGCAGTACTCAGCTGATTTTCACAGAAGCACGTATTTGATTCACTGCTCGGTTCAAATGTGTAGGATTTTTGGCTGGGGTTTCCCCCACACCTAACAAATGTAATTTCTGTATGCTGACACTTCCAAACATAATAAAATCCTCCTACCTAAACATCCTTCATTTACGATCTTTGGTGAAAGGAAAGGTCTCTCGGCCAAAACTTCATAGCCATATCCCGAATGAAGACATTGAATAAATAAGAAATATTCGAAGAAGAGAAAGAGAGATTAAATGTTGTTCAATATTACTTTATTTCGTTTTGTGATACAATTTGCTTCGTGAAAGTGAAATGGAGGTAAAATAAATAATATGCATGCAAAAATAATGCAGTAACATATTACTCTAGCAATAAAGAACACAACTATGTGAATATACTCGTATATATATATAGTGAGATTTGAAAAATTTCACTATTAAATTCGAAATTAAGAATTAAATACGGAGAACGATGTGTGAGAACTACGCACCCCCAGTCACCGACGAAGGAGACTAGTCACATCTGGCAAGGGTGCAGTGACTGACCCAAGACAAGCTGGGTGTTGTTCGCGAAAGGTTCACACAATAGAAATCGCAGGCAAAACAAGGGTGTGGGTGGGCGATCCACCCACGTCATAAAAGTTAAGAACGTCAAAGAAACGCGCCGATGAGCCGCACAAGTTGCAACTTGTTTTGAGAAAAACGTTGGGAAAAAAGCGGTTGCCGATATTTTGAAATAAACCTGAGGATTGGCGAATTGAGAAAGGCGCAATACTCGAAATCCCCAGTCGGAACTTAGGCACGAGTGGGGGGACAGGAAAATCATTGGAGTTTTCGATCACGTGTAAATTCAAAATTTTAGGATGTTGGAGGTGGGAGAGGAGTCGTAAGAAGGGATGAGGGCATTTAAGGCATGGCAAATGGTTATTTAGCCATCTATTATCATTTTTCAGAGATTCTCGTGTTATTTTGGAGCATTTTTCAGCTCATTCTCTTGCTATTTTTGAGATCATTCTGAGCAGTTTTCAACCAAGTTTCGTCATGATCAATCTGAGCAATTTTCAGATCAGTTCTTTCGACCATTTTGAGCTATTTTCGCCAGATCATTTAGAGAGATTTTTCTGAGCATTATTATCGGCATTTTAGCCTACTCAGATTTTTTTTAGAATTATTTTCTTATCAGTTTTTCAAAAACAATAGTGCGGCATCACAAATCATAGCGCTGAGCCAGATCGCTCGTGAGCCGAAATGGTGTAAAATCGAATGCACTTTCGGAGTTCGCGATCGTCTAGACGCCTGGGGTTCGAGCTGCGTGACGCCTGAGGACACCTGAGGACGCCTGAGGACGCTGGAGGTCACCACGGACGGAGCTGGAGCAGGATTCGCGGGACTGGAAGGTCAACGCACCCTCTATTTTCCACCGTAGAGTTGATCACTCATCGAGGCAGGTATTTTCTTACGACGGTTGTGAATTGTCCAACCTACGTCGTAATGCGCATAGGCGAGAAGAGAAAAGCGGAAGTAGTAAACGCCGGAGGCCTAGAATTGAGGACTGGAACTTTGTGAGAAAGAGGCCAATTACCGGTAAAGATTTCCGCCTAATGATTTTGGACGTTGTAAATTAATGTAAATTCAGTGCTTTGTTAATGAAAAGTTTTTTTTTGTTCTGTTCATAGAAACATATTGATTTGTCTAAAACTTGTGTAATGTTGAGGCTGAAGTCGGCAGGAAATGCAAAAAAACCGGAAGTGACGTGTGTTTTTGGGGGGTATGCATGGGGATCATGTTATTGTTGTATAGTGTTTGATGACTAAAATTAATGAATTTAATTTGTAAAAATAGCGTTTTCNATATATATATATATATATATATATATATATATATATATATATATATATATATATATATATATATATATATATATATATATATATCACCATAACTATAGAGTGTTTCAACCAAACATGATACACAGATGACTGACTATATGACAAGCTCTGTGAAGGTAAGATATCCCTTGTACCCCTAGGGTGGGGGTGAGAGGAAGATGACATGTAAAAATAATGGGAAAATCTGATATTAAATTCGAATCCATACTTTTCGTTGCCGTTAAGATGAATAATAGCATCCCCGGTGCTTTGTAAGATCACAATTTGTCCACATTGCAAATAAAACACCCCTAGCATATTTGAGTAGGGTTGGGAATGAAGGGCAGGTAGTCGTAAAAAATCTACTGATATTGGCATTGAATAAATCATTTTGGGACCGCTGATGTGAAGTAATACCCTCATTGCCACCTAAGTATTTTATCACCCCCTGTAAGGAATAAACACTCTTTGTGTTGGGGATAAGAAGGAGTGAAATATAAATATATTCGAAAGTGACCAATATTAGTGTTGAGATCGTAATTATCGGGACCACTAAAATTAGTAGTGACATCCTCGAAGATGTCAAAGTTCATAATCAGCCTGTATAAACTCCAGCATCTCTAGGGAAGATGGAATGAAAAAAATTTCGAACATGACATACCAGTGACGAGACCATAATTTTCCGCGTCGCTGAGTTGCTAGTGAAATCTCGATTTCATGAGGGCTGAGTTCAAACTTCGTGTAAGTCTGAACTCAGCCCTCATGAAATAAACACACCACTTGCACCCCTTGGGTGGGGTGGAAATGGGTTTATGGGTGAAAAGAATTGAAAACTAATATTGAAATATAAAAAAATGCTTCGGATACATAGTTTTATGGGTGGCGGGATGTTTCAACTACCTATGCCGTTATGTTCAAGATGTGATCACATAGTAGCACTGTATTCTAAGAGCTAAGGTCAGAAAGGACGAGACGTAAAAATAAGGCAAATGAACCGATATTAGGGTCGAGTCCATGGTTATTGTGTATCGTGAGATGAATAATCGTACTTTCAAAGACATTATGTACCCTTCAGACTACATGAAGTGCACAACGCCCCTACAGAGGGGGGTTGGGAAGAGCGTGACACAAAAAATTATCAAAAATGTCCGCTAAGAAAGGATTTTACAAAAATTCACTTCTAAGGGGGAAATTAGTGCTTTCTAAAAACTTTATTTTTTGAATGAGACCAGTGAAAATCAGAGATTGAGGGTACACGCCAATACCATCAAACCTCCAACATTAACATTCTTAGTGGATAGCAATGACGGTATGAAAAAAATAAAATTTGAGACATATTACATAATTCACGTGAGTAAAGCTGCGGTTACTCAGCTAATTTACATTAAATCCTTAGAAACCATTCTTCTCCCTATAATCCGACCGTGACTTTTCTGTAGTCGGATATTCTGTCGATTAACATTTTTGTTGTTATTGTTATTATTATAATTATCATCATAATTGTTATTCTCTTGGCAATTGTACTGAGTCCTTCAGTACAATTTCTTGATGTTACGTTATTCCCGACACAATAATCTAAAAGAACATTTGTCATTAACTTATACAGACGTATTTGTAGGATACTTTCCCGTAACAATTACACCTAGAATAAACAATATCAGTAGACCACGCTAAACTCGCATTTAATCTCTAAAAAATTAAATACATTTTTCATTATAAATTTTCAGACAATTTTTCATAACAAGTTTAATGGGTTAATTTAATTGTTAATTCAATAAAATTGATGTTAAAAATGTAGTAAAAATTACATAATATTATATATTTATTTTCTTAACTTTAAATATTATTATTCCAGTGGACATAATTGGGTTATCAATACCTTTGTTTATTGCATCTTCAAAATAAAGGTAGTAAATTTGCTCATATTGAGGTCATTCTACCTTGAGAATTTTGTGTTGGTTGTACTGCTACATTAATTTTATGACAAACCTGACCCATTCGCAATACAACTATAAACCCCGTGATTGTTAATTGTTTTGTCAGTGTCAACTGTAAGAAAATCCATAGTATATCATGCGTTTAAACTTCTGATTCTTTTGTGAAATTCCGCAGACAATAAACGACGATTCAAAAAAGTCTTACCTATTCATTTGAAAATTCAACACTGTGTATATAAATTCGACCGAGTAAACAGTTATCTCCGAAAGAATCTGTATGTATTAGAATCTTATCTCCAAAAGAATCTGTGTGTATACACGTTATTCGGGAAAGTGCAGTACCCTACAGAAACAATCAATAACCCTGACCTGTGTTATGTAACATTAGCATTAATAGCTAATTTCCAAGTACGAAATGGATTTTCTTCAATTGCTCTTTGGCGTCTCATATTGCCACCATACGTTTACGAGATAGCCGATTTAAACTTACTCTTATTAGACAAGCAATAATTCTAAGATAAGGAAAATGTATTTGGTATAATATTTTCGACAATAAATCTAGAAAACCAGAACGAGACATTTTACTTAACAATTTTACAGAAAGATTTAAAGTAAGTTCAATAAAACTTACAGCAGAAATATTTAACCTCGAAATCATAAAGTTGAAAAGACTAAAGTGTATAAGGTTAAGTAAGCATTCGAATCTTACAGCCATTCTATCGACAATGTACGTTGCGTTGCTACCAAAAATTTCACTGAAATTCTAACTGGAATTAGCCGACAATATTCTCTGCATTCCACATCAGCGTTTCGGTTGCATCCCGGTCACCATCGTACTTTCAGAGTTCATTTCGCAAAAGTTGGCCGTTATGCATTTTACTACCCCGAGCACTAAAAGTAATTTCTTTCTTCAGTATTTCAAGGAAGCCCCAACAAGAGTAGACCTCTATGAGCCACGAGACATTAGACCCTTCAGGTAAACGTAAGCATCAAGTATGAATACCGCCACTAATTGCATATTCCTTTCGACTTGTCATGTTCTTATTAACTACGCTGTACAACACCAGCCACTCATCAGCCGCTGTATGTGTCTCGCCATAGTAATGCAACTCGCAACAGCTCCGCCTCCACAATCGGGTCCTTTGCCTCCTGCCCCAGCTCCGCGTCCCCCTCCCCAACATGCTGCCAGTTGGGCTTACCTCGGGCGACGAGCAGTCAGGCCGGCTCGGCAACACGCCTGAGCGCAGGGAAGGGAGAGAGGGCAGTTTCGCCCAACTTTGATTAAATCCCCGTGTCCAGCGAGGCCGTCAGCGTTCATATCGCACGGCGAGCCGGCGCGGCGGACAAGCGCTGCTCTAGGTTCGAGGTGGGAGTGAAAGGAAGCCAATGGTGTGGAGGGAAAGGGTTGAGGAACTTAACGAGCGCGGCAGGTGCCACTCGCACCGTCTCGAGTGCCGTACACGCTCGTTGTTCTCCACAAGTCCCACCTCTCTCCACCTGATTGGAGTGATCTGCGACTAAAAAGTGATCCATCTACTTGCAAGTTGAGTCATTTGCCGTCAAAATGTTCACGAACTTCCAAATAGTTTGTCTCCATATTCCAATAATTACTTCATTATTACAGTCGCACTGCCATGAATGAACTTGATTCGCTGGTTGGAAGCGTCTTTGTTCCTAGTTCTTAAACCGTTGGGGAGAACGCGGCAACACAAAGTTTTAGGTAGAAATATCCCTAATATGCCGAAGTAGAATGTCAACGCATTATTGTTTTAGTATTTGCACAGAAAAAAATAGTTTTTTATTTTATCAAGTACATCAAATTTGTCGTACAAATACATCACTCAGCACCATCCTAAAATTTCCCTCCTTGGGAACATTACTATAAATACTCTACGAATTACACATAAAACTGGTCAGTAAAACCTTTACTACATCATTACTTTAGCGTCCCGAGGGTTTTTGATTCTGCAATCACCTCACATTAAATTTAATAGGATATTAGAAGTTAACTTTAACTCTAGAATGGATTCGTACACTGGAAAAAAATATACTAAGATTCAGGTCTTATATGGTGAGCTGAGGATAGGAAGAATAACTGTTTTGTAAAAAAATCATGTAATAATGGAAAAGTGTAAGGTATCATTTGCTGTTTACTGCATTAAAATTAGAAGAATAGAATGAGTGGGACATGTTATGAGATCAGGGTATGCAAAGGGACGCTTCTTGAATGACTAGGAGGTGGAAGGAAATCACGACTACCTTGGAAAAGATGGATTGACGCGACAGACAGACATGTAAGTAATGATGTACCAATTCAATCTTTCTCGGTTCCTTATTTCTTCAAACTCACCTTCCAAATGAAAAGTGCTATTAGGTAATAGGGAAAATAAAATGTGTGTACTAGTTTATTCTTACTACTGAAAATTTTAGATGTATTATGACGGTTTACAATTGTCATGAGTGCCATCCATATTTTCTGACTACACGCTGTTATGTCGCATTTAAAGAAATGTTCCCAAGATTCTAAAAAAAACTAAAAGTACATTTCACTAAGAGTGTGAAATCTGCGAATATGGGAATCTAGACATTTCATGCAAGAATGTAATCGATATAATCAAGTTATTTCATCAATTCAAGTGCCTAAACTTAATATCTAGAGTTAAAAGCTTTTTCGAACAGTTCTTTAGTGACTTAAACAATCACTATAATGGAAACTCTTCACGTAGACCTAATCACAATGACATATTCCCTACTTCAAACATTCCAATAAACCATTCTTTTCTAAAACTATTTGTTGAAGTTCTGAGAAGCACTATTTCAATAAATGCTTTATGATAAATAATATTTTAATACCTGCAAATGAGATAGGAAATCGGGTTGCGCTTATTAATACGAAAGGGTTGCATATTGAAGGGTGCAGTGCGACCCGAGCGAGGTTTCGAGAGAAGACAAACTGTTGTCAGAATGGATGTATACCCCACGCTAATGGTAAGAAAATTCTGAATACATCTTACGTCGATCGCAGTAAGGTTGTTTGCTTCTTACAGCGTGGGAGTCGCAATGCTTCCACAATCCGTTTAGTAGGTAAAAAGGTTTAAACTCACGGGTACAAGATGGCACTTTTCTGGAAATTTATGAAAAATGCAAAATCTGTAGAAGCGATAGCTTCATTTGTGAGAGAATACATCGAACAATTCCCTGTCTTATGTACGTAAATCATTTTCTCACAGTTGGTCAGAGAAGTGATAAGGGACAGGGGTGAAAACCCCGTCAATAGGGGTGGTTAGGTAAAGGCACTTAATTTTTTTATTCATATGTACTTCTGACGACTAATTTAATGTTTTTGACACCAAATTTAATGTTTTTATCACGAATTAATCGGTATACATGTGAGAAAACCCCAATATTCCAAAAAGGGTGAAATATTGAAGAGGTTGTCTGGTAGTGGGTTTCTCCCATTGATGAAAAACACCTATACCATGTTTTTGGACAAGTACACACCGTCGTGAGTAGTTTTGGAACATGAGAAACACAACTTCTTCAGAGAAAAAGGGAGGGATATAGGGTGGGGTGAGTTCTTAATCTTAGCTACAGGAGTGTATATTATAGTCGGTATACGTCGACTCTCCTAGACATTTTGAAAAGCGATATTTTTGCTTAGTTTGCAGAAACCTTCCAATAAGGGAGTATCTGAACCCCAAGCTTCACTACGATAGATTGTAAAACATAGAAGATATGGAGAGATGAATTTATTGCCGCTATTTTGATGGGTTAATTTTTATGCTGACGAGATTCTGTATTTCATCATTAAAATAAGACGATTTTATTCCACAGACGACGAAAATATCTCGGTGAGAATTTAATCAGGAGTTTTCTTTTTATTACAAAATAAAATCGTTCAGTTGGTAATTCTTTAGATGCAAAACCTTCCTTATCACTAGCAACGTTTTTCTACCGACAAATAATTGAGAAGAAAATTTGAAACATGAGAAATTGAATTTAGAATGTTAGGAATATGACAAAGATATACATTCAAATTTATTTTTGGCTCAAATGATCATGATGAATGCCCTTTAATTATATTTTTATTGTTGCTATTTATATTTATAGTTTATGTATGAAAGGTAATGCATAATTGCTTTAAAGAGCATAATGTGGTCAATTCAATTAATATGCTGTAATTAATTTCTTAAAGCTGATATGATACTGGTTCGACGGATGGAATATAAATTTGCATAGTAGAACTATGCCGGGTAGAAGGAAAAGGTCAAAAATATGTCCCTCCGCTTCCAGAGGGAAACAACGCAATGTTATTTCCTCGATGTAGACACATGGCGATAATGACTTTTTCACGCAGCTACTGCCCCGGGCTTCCCCTTCCACATTTTCTCTGCGCTACCCCGAACACCGGTTTCACAACCTCTGCGTTGCCTGCTTGTAAGTATTCAGTATAGCACTGACGAAGTGTAGTCACCTTCATTAAATTTTTAGAGCATCATTCATATCAAGGTTTTACGTCTCATTCGCAGTTTCACAGACTCAATATTTCTCAGTCATTCATTCTTAATGGCGAAGAAACACAGAAATTCAAATATTTGTTTCATCATACGGTCATTCATACTTAATTAAGCATACTTGCTATTTCTTCCAGTAAATGGGCTGATACGTAATATGCACTTAGCGCATTAGTATTAAATGTGATAAAAGAAGAAATAAAATTTGTATTACAATTGCGGTATGAATACCATTTCTCGAGTAGTCGGTCGATTGACTCGAAATTTTGACCAACGTTGCATTCAAATACGTTATATATATATATGCATATATGTTTCTTTTAGGCTGTAGACATCCGCTAAGAAAGCATTTTTCGAAAACCCACTCCTAACGGGGTGAAATGGGGGTTGGAATGTTTCATGTTTGTATCCCTTTATAACACTAAAGTGCCTGGAACAATTTCTACCAAAGCTGATACACTTTTATTGATCACTGACTATATGAAAACAAGCACTGTGGGGGTAAGACATCCCTTCCACCCCTAAGAAGGGAGTAAGAAGGGGATGACATGTTAAAATAAAGGAAAAATCTGATATTAGACTCGAAACCATACTTTTCTGTGCCGTTGAGATGGATAAGAGCGTGACCGATGCTTTGTAAATTAACTATCAGTTTCCATTGCACATAATATACCCCTAGCATCCCTGGGTGAGGGGTGGGAATGAAGGACAGGTAAACATAATAAAGAACGACCGATATTGGCAGTGAATAAATCATTTTTGGGACCACTGAAGTGAACTGACACCCTCATTGCCATATAAGTACACAATTACTCCTTTTGTGTTAGGGGTGAGAAGGAGAGAAATGAAAGAAAATATATTAGTGACCGGTATTATTGTTGAGGTCGTAGTTTCGGGGGCCACTGATATTAGTAGTGACATCAAAGACGTCAAAATTTACAATCAGTCCGTATAAACTCCAGCACCCTTAGGGAAGGGGATGACATGAAAAAAATATCGAACATGACATACCACTGACGAGTCCATAACTTTCGCCGCCGCTGAGGTGATAGTGAAATCCCGATATCGTGTAAGTCTCGAACTGAACCCTCACGAAATAAACACACAAGTAGCACCCCTCGGGAGGTGAGGTGGGGGGAGGAAATGGGTTTATGGATTAAAAGAATTGAAAACTAATTTTGAAATATAAAAATATGAAAATTGCAACGGATCCATGGTATTAGGTTTGATGATATTTTTAAACTACCAATGCCATAAAATTTAAGTTGAGATCACATTGTAGCACGGTATCCTTAGAGGTGGGGTGGGAAAGCGAGACGTAAAAATAACGTAAAAAACGATAATAGGGTCGAGTTCATGGTTTTTGTGTATTCTGCGATGAATAGTCGTTTTTCCAATGACGTTATGTTACATTATGAACATTATGTACGACACCTCTAGAGTTGAGGGTTGGGATAAGCGTGACACAAAAATTATCGAAAATGACAGGTAAGAAAGGATTTGCCCCCAAGGGGGTGAAATGGGAAATTTATGTTTTCTAAATACTTTTTCTCAATTACATCAGTGAAAATGAGGGATTAATACACACCAATACTATGAAACCTCCACAACTAATGGATAACATTTTCAAGGTAAGAAAGAAAATGTTACAGATATATTATAAAATTCACGCGAGCAAAGCCGCGGGTACACAGCTAGTATATTATATAAGGGAAATGAATAATATGAGGTAAAAATATTTAATATTTCTACTCAATTTTATTATAAGTGTCCAATACCTATATATTTATTATTCTGAGAACCATTAATCTGCTAATAAAAAGTATGTACAAATTTATCTTCACTACAGTTGAGTGATTTTTTTGCTTATAGTGTTGCTTTGTTTTTAAAAAAATTAAATTCGTAATTAAAATTGTATCAATAATTGTTAACTCATTAAGTTATGTATCACCCAGAATGGACATTTACACATGTACTGACATAAAACGTATCATTTTTACAAATAACCATATGCATTATCTTAATGTTATTATTGATAAGAAAATTCCGACATCAAGTACATTATCTTTAAATTCTTATGCTGTAAACTTTTGGTGAAGGAAAATGATGGGTGATGTAATTATAATCTAAAAATAGGTTACAAAAATTTGGGTAACAATAAATTAATCACGACATTATAACCAATAAAATCTCATGACTACAAGATACAAAATTATCATAAAATGTTGTGGAAGAGTAGATGAAGTGTAATGTAAATGGTAAGAGTGTATATTTTGCATCTGATAACGATACCACACATTATGTGTTCAACAATTAGAATACGTGTGATTTGCTAATCAACTTCGTTTCTACATTCATTGTTTTCATAAGTGCTAAAATATTGGAATATTACATATTTTCTTTTGACTTTTGGTGTTCGCGTCCAATATATTGTAATAAGTTGGTAATATAATGGTAGTTCACATGGTTAGACGAGAATTATTGATGGACTGAAAAATGTATTAAGCACTTTCGTATAGTCAAGTCAATCGGAATTATCTCCTTTTAGTCGCTTTCTGGCTTTAATTTTATTCCTTCTAACAATTTAGAGAGACATTCTGGTATTCAAAAGATAGACAGTTCTTGTCACATGAAATGACTGTACACTCAAGTTTTCAAAGTGATTTTCTCCTCCGTAATCCTCACCTGCTCCCTCCCAAATCCCTCCAAACGGAGAAAGGTGTCGTACTTTTAGTAACTTTGAATCGCTTTTAAAAACTGGGGTAAGCCGCACAAATGCCTTTCGGGAAAAAATTCAGCGATTTTTCGCCACTCGAACAGTCGATTTCGAAAGCAGTTACGGGATAGTAGTTGACGGGAAAAGAGACCATGGGAAGGGAGAATGCAAAGAAAGAAAGAAAGAAAGAAAGAGAGATAAAAGAGAGAATGTTCATGAGAAGAAAATGCGCTGACAGTCGTTGGAACTTTCCAATCGAGAACGGATCCGTCGGTTACTGAAATGAGTCTGGTTAAACGAAATGCAACCAAGAAAACAACTGGATCATTAAAGTAGTAAGTTTACGTGAGGACAGAAAAATATCAGTGCGTGGTCACCACACAAAATGCCTTACTTCCCCATCAAACGATATTTTTGCAGATGCAATTTTGATTTGAGAATAATTCGTTTCGTGAAGTTTCATTATGTGCAACCAGCTTCACAGAAATCAGTGACAGCCAATAGTATGTTGACTTTCTAGATACATCGACACAATCCACATTTCCCCGTTCCTACATGCGCACACCCCATTGCTACGTTTTTGACACATACATTGGTTACCCTCACACTCGGACAACGTGCCTAACGCCATTATTTTGCGTATTATTCGATTCCTGTCTCTTAACATCCCTTTACCCTCGCGCGCGCAAAATATAAAATGCCATTCTATATTTTTGATATTATTACCTGTTTTCCTCATAATTTACAATGTATTGTTTTGAGCGCTGATAAATTTCATTGTATTATAGAAATTACAACTGACCCTATTCATCCAAGAGTAATAAACGACCGGATGACAGAGAAAATTGAGTGAGAGTTTGAATCCATGTGACACATAAGTCATCAAATTAAAATGCGCATACTTTACTTGCACTGGAAATTCACCGAGAATTGTAGTTCCACAATTCACAGTCATTAGTATTCTGTGCTTGTATCATTCTACGTCGCAATTCAACCAGCCACTATTCATATTGATCCGTGCCAACATGTGGGTAGGAGTCACTTCGTTTATCAAAAGTCAATAAGCTAAAGAAAAACAGGTTATGCATGAATACGAAAGAAATATCTCCGAATATTCTAGCATTGATAAATACTTGTTAAATAAATGCACTTTTATAATGTAGTATAATAAATGTAGTCTGATGAAAATAATTGTTTTTTTAATATTTAATGCAATAAGAAGTAACCACTTTTGTTCCCTTTTTTAGGGGGAAGCCCATTTCATGATTTCGCGTGGAATTGCTGATATATTCAACCACCACTGATTTTGAGCTCTTATCGCAATTAACTGTGGTCGCTTAATTGCTTTTCAAGAGTAAATGAATTTGTCCTCAGGTAATAAATAGTTTGTAACTAATTTTTGACAAAAATGATTACTGAATTTATTACTAATGTTTTTTTAATTATTTTTCTTATAATTTTAAGATTATATAATAATATCGATTTGTTAAATAACGTTTTTGTACATATTGTAACATGTGGCTAACTATATTTATTCTTATCTTAGAGGGACGAAGAAGTTTTAAATCCACCTCTGCCTCAGGTCCCTTGACCGGAATTGATGGTATGTCCGGAGAGTAAATGACTCCATGTGGTCACACGCAGTTGTAACTTATTCTTTGACAGTAAATTTCCTTTTCATTTATTTAACAATAGGACACATTTTGTAAGCATCATGATAGTAGAGCAGTCAAAATATTTATCGAAATAGAGTGGATGTTGCACATGCGATATAAATTTTGTTACTGTTGTGAGTTGTGTATCGGTAACATTATTAAAATGATATGTTGTATTTTATTACTGCTGTATTTTTCTGCTTTCTGCTACACATCTTGACCTTCGTTAATAAATCTAATATTCAGTGGTCAATAATATTTAACTTACGTCAGCAAAGAACTACTTTCTTGTCCACAACATTAAATAAAGCGTAATGAATAAATTTTGTGCTTTGTAACTTTATTTCTTACAGATTGTCATTTTTCACTTTCTTCTTCTTCTTCTCTTTCAATATCGGCCATCCTCTTAGTAAGTTGCTTTCATCATCTTTGCCACCATCTTATAATTTGGTCACACCATCCACGTCCCTTCTGGACAAAGTAGAGTTTCAAATACCTGCTTTAACGCACATTCCTTTTGTACGTACCAAAGGTTTCAATGTTACGAAATCACGTTGGGTTTCTGTTTAATTCGTCTGTGTTTCTATTGATTGGAAACCATAAAATGTATCGTAAAATGATAATATTTGAATACACACTCAAAATAATCGAGATAAAAGAAATTTCTGAGACAGTATATGTCGTAAGCCATGTTATTAGATCCTCGAGCGCAATTATGAAACGTCCTTCAGTAATTACAACAAATATTGCTTATATTTACGACCCTAAAACAAAACTAATCTAAATCACAATTTTAATTGATTCCAAATACAAATTTAAAAAAGACTTAATGTTTCTTTTCGGGGCAGAAGATTGAATTACGATCCCAAAATTTTTAGTAGAGGATCATCTAAAATGTGTTAAATCTTCATAATCATTTTTTCTGAATTACTGTACTACTTGTATTCATCCCTATTTAGTATATTAAGAAACGTGCGCTTTTCTTTCGCAAAATATTTGTAAATATCTGAGACCTTTGCATGAAAGCAAATATATTAGAATATTCTGGTTACCTATTTCAGTACAGAGAGTACAAAAATACAAGGAAAATAACAAATATTTTAGAATAATTCGCTAGTTTTGTAATATATGTGACCTTTTTCGTATTTGGTCCCAATGCGTGCAATTTTTTGCATCACTATCGTAGCTGTTATTTCCAAAAAAAAATGTTCCGGGAAAGGGAATGATTTTAAATTGATTTTTTTTGTATGTGACTTTTGTTTCCAATAGAGAGACGGAAACCCGCGCGTTTCAGTTTCCTGACGACTATCAATTTGAGTGATTAAGTTGCAAAGAACTTCTGCCTCTTCAGAAGGGAAACCTTTGCTTTGCTAATCTAAGGAATGAGAGAATTATGCAATGATAAGAGCTTAGTTTACATTGGAAAGTGTTGAGCCACTGCAGAATAAATTAGAATTTTGGACTCAGAATGTACAGAGATAGGGTGTTACCCACTTGTAAGGCGAATGCACAACTCGACCTCAGCAAGGACCCTCCACTTATCGAGGATTACGAATCCAACACGAGGATGTCTCTCAAGTTCCTTATTGGTTTGCACAAGATCCGTCAAGTTGTGCTCATAATCTCTGAGCCGTCTCTCTACACCACCTCACTTTCGCAAAGTAATAGGGAGGGAATCCGTCATCTCATAGTCGAGTGTCTTCCACATACCACCCATTCACTTATACTTGTATTATACAAGGAAGAGGAAACTAACTATTTCCACAGACTCTGAGCATGTAAGTATTACTTTAACAATAATTCTTTCTATTTTAAGTATGCACGAGGTATTTTCCAAGTTAAAGACGTCCTACAGGGTAATGTCTGACAAATAATTCAGGCGTCTAATTATCTTCTTAACCTATATATGAATTACTCCGTTACTTGTATGAAAAATAGTAACTATGGAGTTATGACGATCTAATTGGTAACAAAGAAGTGGTTTGTGAAGAAAGTTATATAAAGTGTGATCTCTCTTGACTCCGAGAGCAACATGACCTGTCCTCAGCCTGTAGGTCCATGTGTAACAAAAAGTACATAAATTAAATAATTATGCATATTTAAAAAATGTGCTAACCAATAATAATAATAAGCCTGTGTTGAAGGACATGACAGTGAATTATAATCACCAAGACATTCTTCACATTTATAAGGAAAATAAGAAAGCCAGCATAATAGACATTGCTGTTCCAATGACTCACAACATTAATTCAACTGAGTCAGAAAAAGTAAAGATAGTTGAGTACCTAGAAATTGAGATCAAGAATACGTGGAAGTTAGGCAAGGTTGAAATTATCCCTTAGTGATATCTGTCGAAGGTATTTTATCAAAGGTTTAAGAAAAATTTGGAAGAGCTAGGACTCGAGGAGAATATCGTGAAGGTCACACGATAGGCTGTCCTCCTGCAGACATGACACATCGTCCGACAATATTTGAATTAACCAATAACTCATCATACAGGCCACGATGAATTTCTTGTGTGTCGATAAACCCCAATCCCAATACCATCTGTGGGATGGGTGAATGTTTCCAGTTTCTACTGAGAAAGTATCCATAAAGACAGTAATAATAATGATAATAATAATAATAATAATAAATGTCTGGGTGACTGAGCTTCGCTAGGATGACTCACAAAATAGTCATGTGATTTTCAATCAATCGTAAAAAAATTTCATATCGTACCGATGTACGACCAGGCATACCATGATCTTGACAAAACGAATTTAAAAAAATATTTTTCGTAAAGGAATTCAACCCATGGTTTACTTACTCAGTTACACTGTTGTGTAATCATTAATATAAAGAATGATAATTCTATACGTAACTATTTTGGTAATTTTGTAACTGCACAGTTTACGTTGCTCACATATGATTTTGTGTGTGTGTGTCTGGGTTTAAGGAGTGATTCGTAACTTTATGGAAATGACACACTGTATTTAACTGGTAGAACACATACAGAGAGTAAATAGAAAATAACCAATTGTCCTCAATTGTCGCAACGTCTCGAATATGTACGTGTGAGGTGCGGGTTTGGTTCCCCGCCGAGGAAGTTCTATTTTCATTTATTTTTGTCAACATGATCTCCTGATTATACTTTCCTCGAGTGTTTAACATTTTTATTGTATTTATTTAAAACAACTTTTTAAAAAATTAAAGAACAAATTTTAAGTCAGATGTCTCGAGAAACGCCGGTTTAATCAGCTCGGTGTGTTGTTAGTGGCGAATATGAGTTTTCGGATTCTAACAAAAACATGTTGTGGATGGCTCGTTTCATGATGCAGCGAGTGATCAGTTAAGGAGGTTCAACACGAAATGCAGTTGTCAAATCCGCTGGAACAATATTTTAATATTCCACGTCTTTGATTCCCGTAGTATCCGTTCAGATTTGGCAACGCTGAACTCGTGTGTTAACTTTAGTGGCGAAG
This sequence comes from Laupala kohalensis, assembly GCA_002313205.1. NCBI lineage: Eukaryota > Metazoa > Arthropoda > Insecta > Orthoptera > Trigonidiidae > Laupala > Laupala kohalensis. Next base: position 282,656 of record NNCF01126090.1, on the reverse strand, counting down.
TGATATGCGAGGAAAATGTCTAAAATGGAAAATAATTAGAAAAGATTTAATTGAATGGGAAAGATGGTGACTGAAAGGAAGGAGGCTCAAGAGACTGGCTTAGTGACTGGCTGCAAATAAAACAAAAAGTTCCTACTCTCACAGAATTTTGTTATCATCATCATGAATAGCTTTAATGTGCAAGTATCAGCCTTTTGAGAAGGACTCTACGTGGAAATGCAAGAAATGATCTTTTGAAAAAACTGTAAATAGATATGCTTGCGTTGGAATGTAAGAGTCAACTGTGTACGAACGTCCAGACACGCAGATCGCCTAGATTACCCACGTCCTGAATTACGATCATACATCGCCGATCTAGCAAGTCGTGTCGATGTCGCCTTGTGTCAAACGGCCTAACAGTTCAAAGGCAAGATCTGTGACAAAAGAAAGTGATTTTTTTCTATTCAAGATTCAACGTAAACATTGAATATGTAATTAAAATATCCGCATGTACGAAATTTTTATGGAAAAATTTATAAATATTTCACAAACTTCCTCGATGTGCATGAAAAGTTGCGATTTGTTGTAAAGAAATTATTCTTTTTTTCTTAATACAACGCCTTGTAATTTTCTCATTCTACTGTCGGCTCAAAAAAGACAAAAATTGATTTTTTTTAAGCTACAGGTTTTTCTGTTTAGTAAAAGTTAAAAATTAGTGACCGGCACAATTTTCCAACCTTAAAATGCAAAAATAATTTAAAATATTTAAAATCAAAGCAAGGAAGTGACATTGACACTTCTATGACATCTATGTGATTAGAACTCCTTGTTCCTTCGTCGTTATGTTCCAAAAAGTGGCACATTTGCAAGACTTTTGTAATACATTCACAAAATATTTTTTATTTTCTTATAAGTCCAGAAAAACCCTGCCGGTTTTACTTTTTTATAGGTCGATAAAAACCAAATTTCAACACTGACTTCAGTCCCATACGAGCTCGAATTTTCGTTTTATGTATGGCAAGTTACTACTCTCAGTGATGTATCCTGCTGTCACCGTGCACAATGGAGTCTAGGGGTATTTATGTGAGGCAGCCTTTTATCCCCGCTTGCGTCATTAGTGTCATCAAAGGAATCACTAATATTATTACTACGACTATTTACGGAAGCTCATATGCAATTTATTTATTAAGTTTAGAATAAATTTAATTGCCGTAATAAAATACAGCTTCAATTGGTCAATGGCCGAGAGATCGGGGATTCGTTAGTAGCAACCTGAAAAACTTTGAAACGTTGTTCGTGTAGTTATGGGGAGGTTCCGTGCCACTTAATGACATGGGGTGAGTATATTGGATGATTTTACTCATAATCTGGATGTAATTGTATTGACGTGAATTCCTTTGTGGGGCTAGGAGAGACCAGGAAAGCCGAATCGGTAGTACTGGTTGATTCTAATGGTTCGCGATGCGCCAGGATAAACGAGGCACAAAGCTGATGGGCAGAGAGTGTGTATTTTGATATGGTTTTAATTATGTTAACTATTGTACATTTTACCCTCCTAGGCCCCTGTGTATTAAGAAACACTCCAGGCTAGGTTGGTTGCCTTCTCTCCCTGGTTGAACTAATATAAATAAAATAATTATTGATTGTTAATCTTTTTATAAGTCTATTGTATCAATCGTACCTAAAATAATTAAAATTTAAAAAAAATAGGAAAATATAAATACATATTCATTTTTCTCACCCGGTATATTGTTAGGGACTCCTTTTCCTGGGAGTAGTGAGACGTTTCTACGCGTTTGCTCTGAAATTTAGTTCCACATTACAGAAGTGTTTATTCAACAGAAGTTCACAACTGATTAAATAAAATTTTCATGGGAAAAAGAAAATATATGAAAAGATACAGGTTTTCGGACATCTACAATGTAATTTTCCTAGTATATAATAATGAACTGAAAACACGGAAAAGGGCTAAAACGGAGTGTAATTGTTGAAACTCAAAAATATTTATGAAAAGAAGAAATGAAATGATTTTTTTTTAAAGGTCTACGTAGAGTAGAATTTTAAAAATTTAAAGAAGTGGGCACAACTTCAAGCATAATTTATAGCACCCCCGTAATTTATAGTTCATACCACCCAGGTTTAGAAGGGTTTAAAGCCATTTGGAAAAATTTTTGATGACTAAATCCTTCAAAACGAAACCATTGAACAAAGGAATATAATGGAACAGCAGCAGTAACAATTAGCAGTCTAGTTTATACTAGCTGTATTTATTTAATTCCTTTTCACATATATGAAAAACTTAAGAGAATCGCAAATTATGTGAAATTACTTTCGACAATACACATCACTTGTAGGCAATGAGATTTGATTTCTTTAATTCACTGTATAAATATAAGAAATTATAGGATATTTTTAAGTAATTTGTGATTCGAATTATGCCAATTCCATACGATATCTTGCAATTATATTCAAATTCTGTTAAAAACTATATTTTATCACAGTATTACGCAAACGTTTTTTACAGAAACTCTAATATCTTTTACATTGCCTATGAAGACCTTGCGAGACAACGAATCTCGAGATGTCGTTTAAATATAGAGAATGGTAAAGTTTATTGAAGTCAAGAATATACAGAATATTTTTGTTATAGAAGTACAAAATGTGTATAATAAAAACATACAAAATATTTCTTTAATAGCGGTGTAATGAAACATTTTATCTCGTTACGATTTACCAGCGGTACTATTAGTCTTCCAAATATGGGAGCCGTTTCAAATAGACCTACGATTGGTCGAACGAAACTTCCCCTGTCGAAGGGGAAGCAGGAGGAGAGAGGCGTTGCAAACTTAACAGATCCAAAACAGGTCAGAGCGTGAGACTTGGAAAAATAAATGGGCCCTTTTTTGTTATCAGTAGGGTACATACAACGTTCTTCCTCTTTGTTTAATGACCAATTGTGTAAAATTTCATCATGATCGGAATAAAACTGTACGTTTGCATAAAAAATGAATTCCGCAGCCTACCACAAACTTCATATTTATTCCTCTGTCTATGATTCTTCTCTATATAAATAAAGATTTATATATTTTAATCCTGGACATTCAATCTCAAATTTTGATATTTATATTCTACATATCTGATGTTAGTTTAGGAAACTTTAGTGTATGTAATTGTATGTGATAGATTAGTCCAGCTAGAATTCCATTCTATCCCATAGTGCACCGTGGAGGCTATCAATAATCCCAGTTTTAAAAAACCTGATAACTTTAAGGATAGTTAGTTCCTTTTTTGTATTACATTAATTACCTCATAATTTATAATGATGCACTCCTTGACGATGCACAAGTTAGCGTTGTAACACTTTGCCTGGCAGTATCTGGTGTTTTGTGAACAAACTCTGTCTCTGACCCCTACATTCTCATCTTTGTAAGCGCCTCATAGTTAATTCTCGCAAACAAGGCTTACTACGTCGACCGGTTTGCTACCGAGAATCGCCCTATCCGCTACCCGACAGATAAGGAGGTGAAAGTTGCTAAATCTATCGATCGGTTAGTGAAAACTCGGTTAGTTACTCAACAAGTACTCGGCACGTAGTGGGAGTGTGGTGAATGACGGTTAAAATCAAATTATACGTTTATATTACCGTACAGAATGTATCGTACAGTTTCATTCAATTCAAATTTGCTAGTTTCGTGAAGGAGAAAAATTTCTTTTACGTTTGAGCGATAGTAGTTCAGGAAACTAGTTCAAGCAATAGTGAGGAAGATGGGCTCAATAATATTACAATGTTTCAGAATTTAAAAATACTTGAAGATATATATTATATTTTAGCTAACAATTTTGTTCTAGGAAACGGCGTTTTTTACAATTGTTATACAAATTTGTGGATGAATAAATGTCAATTTTGTCTTACAACGCCACTTAATTTCCTGAACTATTGCATGATGGATTTTGATGTGTCTCTCCTTTTATCATGGAATCGTATTCTCCAAGAAAAATTTAACAATAATTCACAATTTTCTTTTTTTTTGTTTACTCTGCAACGGGAGTTTTGGAACTACTGTTAGGGACTAGTAAAAAGAACGCTACTATTTATAATGATTGTTTTGGTAGTATTATTTGTTTCTGTATATAAGTAATGGTGCAAAACCATTGCACATACTTTCTCATATACTTTCCTCCGTCTGCAGCGTAGAGTGAAAAAAAATTCTATAGTGAAAGTGTCATTTCTGGCGTGGTCCTCTATATTTTGTTCATCTTCCAGTGCTCTGTTCATGCCCAATGTTACAAGATGAACTTTTTACTGCTTTTATTTGAAAATTGAAAGTAAAATAAATATTCAGAATATTATTCCAAAACATATTTCGTTATACCACTCTTATAAATATCGTAAAAGAGTTATGTAAATATAATTTCATTGTATACAGAAATTGATGTATATTCGTATCTACAGTGCGCTTGCTGTCCTCCTACGTATTTTATCATTATTATATCATTTATTTCAGTTTACAAAAGTGTATTCTACGTCTGCTTGGTCCATTTACTCTATTAAATATTATTCAAACTTATGAAACAGTAAACTAGTAATGGTAAGTGTAGCAGACAGAAATTATTTTACTGCGTCCATGCCAAGCGTTCAAGCGAAATAACGCTAATGTGGATGTAATGCATACTAATTGTACTTAACGTTCAGAAAATTTAAGCAGTATCGTTGGAGCCGTTTTTGAGAAACATTCAAAAGATTACTTTGTTCTCCATGTGAAGTACCCTTGGTTTAAAAAAATTAAAGCACTTGCATCGACAACAAGTAAATTCTACAGTAAATACGAAATGCGAATTAAATTGATTTATCCATTTACTCAGAATCGCTGCGCACAGACGGACAGACTGACGGACTTTATGGCAAAAACCTCTCTTTCAGAATCAGGGATATTTCCGTCAAAATCTCGCATTCGAATTTTTTCACGATTACAGTACTTTCTATATACTACGAATAAGACAAAGTAATAAAAACAAAAGTTTTATATTTTAGCGCCTGCAAGAGCTATAGTTCATTTCATCTCATCCATTGATTCCAAATAATATCATCCTTTACATAATCAACATAATTTGTTTTGAACTCAGAGTATCTAATATTTTTATTCTCCAATTGAAGACAATACAATGCGACAGTTGTTTCTTCTTTAACCAATTATAGTTTTTTGTGAATCTAGATTCCATAAACTAGAAGTTGGTCCGAGTTTGGATTAAAAGTTAAGTCTTAATACGCAATTATGCGTTTAATATTAGCTTCTCAATGCTCTGATTGTTAACACGAGAAACAAATTATTCCAACCAATACACAACACACCATCAATGCTTACAGGTTTAGTGGGTACACGTCGTGTTCCAAAAAATATCTTCTTTATTTGTATTTCGATCCATGTTCTGTAATAAATAATTCGTTTTGGTATTTTTTTTTGTAAATCTCTGTAAGAAATAGAAGGGATCTTATTTTCGCGGGTCCGTGCGGACGCGAAAATAAGACGCCTCTTATAATATAACACTCGAACAACGAAAACGGGTTTCGACGAGGTCGGAACAAAAGTCTCGATTCTGTCAAAATACAGCAGAAGGAGGGTGTCAGGGGGGAGGCGACCCTCTTCTGAGCACGCACCCAGACACTAAGTTATGTCAACGTAAGAATTTAGAAGGTTGGCGTGGGAGACGGGAAAAGGGGCGACAGCCTGGAGAATTGAAAGGTCCATTGTTAAAAAGGGATGACATCAATGTGTGGAGATTAAACAGACGACAGCTTTTGGAAAAACACCAGATCCTGAGGCTAGGTGTCACGTGATAAAACGACGATCAGTGATTGGTTGATAGAGAGACAACGTCACAAATATTAAACCATTCGTAGTAGACCACGTGAAGAACTATTTACAGATGATTGGTTAAAAAGAGGGAGTGACGCAGATGATGGGCGGAGCTAAACTAACTGAGTTCGGTAGGAAAGGTGGGGACTATCATATTTAAACAGGGACTCAGACGCTTCAATAAAAATTCTATTCTAACATTGTGATTCGAGATTCTGACATTATTCGATTCGATTATTATTCGAATTTCATAGTATACGTTCCATCACTTTTAAGACATTATTATTCAGAGGGTTCTGACTATTATTATCCTGCTGAGAGATTATTATTATTACGAAATTTCGAGACCCAACCTTACGAGATGTTCTATATCATTATTATAATGGCGAAAAGTTTGAGTGTTTTTCATCAAATTTCGTTTGGTTGTTAAAATCTATATCCGACTCCGTCAACTTCGACTTCCTGTGAAGTTATCGAATTGACCTGTCCACAATCAACATCAAATGACCACGAGAGGGAGCCAGCTGAACCTACGAGACCACATCACGAAGCGGTGTCCGAAGGGCTTAGGATCGGGCAGTTGGTCCAACTGAGACGCAATAGAGGCGACTCCGTGCTTCGCAGCTCCGCCTCCGCAAACCCCTGCATCCGATGACGGCTGCTGCTGATTTGCTAGAATTTAAGGTAATCATTTCGAAGGGTCAATGACGACACTTTATTTCACCAATAATGTTACATTGGATGTTTAATCAGTGTTGAAGGGTAGACTTTTCGCTGAGCAGTTTCATTGGCTGCAGATGTTCTTCAATTTTAGTGGATGGACTTCTATGTTGACGAGCTATTCCAACAGCCAATATGCTCTCAGCTCTGAGCCAATGAGCCAATGAGCAGCCAATGAGCTCTCAGCTGGAATAATATTTGAACGGGCCAATTCCGTTAGTTATTTTGTACAATCAATGGTAGCATCATATGTGTAAATTATTAGTAATTAGTTGCATGCATTTTGGGGGAGTGTTAAAACGGGAACTAATCATTAGAGAAGTATTCATTATATCAAAGTATTATTTTCACGTGAATAACCGGCCGAACCCTATCTTTTCCTTTAAAATTGAAGCCAGAGGACACCTAATCCTCGATACCAACCATGCTGAGTGGGTCAGGTGAGTGGACAGAAGGCGTAGCTGCAATTCATTGAACTCTTACCAAAAATCTAATCTAATACAAAATGGCTACCTTCTCCCATTAAATATGTTACAATTGTCATCCCAACGTGGACTCCTATTATTTTCAAAATTTAAATCTGTTACAGTATACACATCGGAGTGAGCCGAGAAACGTAAAACGAGGTTTTCATGCATTTCAAAATATATCATGGAGTTTCTTTGTTACTTGAATGCAATTTTTCCTGGATATCAACTTTGTTCAAAAATTGCATGACATGTGAGAAAAGGAAAAGTAGAATCATAGTGATACTCGTTACTAACAATACCAATCAACCAAGAAAAAAACACTTTCATTTCTACGACAATTACTCTTCGATTGATCCCACCAATTACGTTCTATAATCGGATATGTTTAATACTGACGTATACAAGCAACCTGAGGGTAAATCAAATATTAATTCCATTTCAATACACCCTTTGAACCCGAAGGGCTTGACGCGCTTTCCCTCCCAGCAGCTTCTAAAAGATGCGGTCTGGTCGAGGGCCGACGCTCTTCATCCGCCATCAGGCGCTCATCTTATTGTAAAATGTCACATTTAATACAAAAGAAACAACATTAGACATCGTTGGCAATATAAACACTTTCAATTTAGATAGCTTGAACAGAGGGACTTATAAATTTAATGAAAAGTGTAAAAAAAGGATATGATTTATCTTACTGATAAGTTTATATTGTTAATCTTTGTGGCACTTTTTATTTTTGTAAAATAGTATCCGAACGGAAAAATACTTCCAAAACAATGCAGACCTATTATTAATTTCAAATATTTCTTATTCTACTGTACTATCGAATCACTTAATTAACCTTCATTTAAACATTGACTGAAATTGTGAAGTATAATGTCTATTTAATATTATACTTGTTTAATTATGGGCTTCCTGGTTCCACCAGAAAACAATTACCAGACATCAGAGAGTCAAATCACTACCGATGCACCTCTGAATGGTAATCGAGTTCCAGAATTTTACTATCAACTCGTCGGACAAGGGTTGATATCGATCTGTTTGGGGAGTCCTTGGAAAGAAATTTCTCTTCCATCCAGTGCGTCCTGAATGTAACAGTGCGAGCTGACAAGAAACGTATTCCTTTTTAGAATGCATGTTTTATCAGTAAACGAAAAAAAAATCCTTTTTCCTCATTAGGTTCGTCCCAAACTACCGATGTGCGAAGTATGTATAAAATGTATTTTAAACATTCCTCAATTACAATGCTCCTCTTGTGGCTCAGGTGATAGCGTTCTTGCTCTAAACCGAGTCATTCCGGGTTCAATGCCCGGTGGTGCCAGAAAAAAATTTGTAGCTTTTCACATTAATGTCCCAGTTCATAGAGCTGTGTCTAACGAAAAGCTATCCCTCTTTCCTCTATACACCACCTCCTAGTATCAATAGATCTAACTATTACTAACTACTTCTACTAACCGGTCCACTTTATAACAACAACCTTCCACCGAACTCCTACCCCCTATCGATCCATGTAGATAAGCTTCAATAGCACGCTACATTTTCCACTTACAAATACTACAAAAAATACGTGTGAAATAATTTGATGAAGCAAAATTATATAAAAAATTAAATAACCTACTTTAAAATTATATTCTCTTTGAGTTTATTTAATCGAAACGGATTTTCCTAAATTATTTTTACTATAGCTGCAGACGCCATCAATATCGACCACCGCGGTAAGACTTTAGCTTGAGGAACGTAGCCCCCACTCCTATGAAGGCGGTTGTCGCTTTGTGGTGATGACTCCGGCTCCTCGTGCAGCGTTCCTTTACCTCTTTCTCAACGTCCCCTCCACCACCCACGCCGTTGCTAATCCGCGCCCAGCCGTCGACGTTCGTGTCAATCTGCGTCAATCGGAATCTCTAATTCCGTAGCGGCTCTCCTTTGCCGCATCCGATGCCATTCAAGTTCTGGGATTCCCTCCGGAGTGGCGCTTGTGCACACAGCAGTCTCTCCCTCCCCCCTCTCTCTCCCAGCCATCCGCGTTTTCTCCAATGCCCCTTCCCCTTCCACACTGTCCCCGGGGATGACGAGAGATTGAACAGCGGGGATGTCGCTTTTAATAGCGTTCGGTCTAATGGGGTAATACGTGTTTGGAGAAGAAGCGTGGTAGCACTTTGGCGTTATTTACTTTCTTAGGTTTCACAATTATTTCACTGATGTTGATATTGTAATATCCCAGTTTCGCATATTACCCACAAAAAGGCGAGGTCATTAAGAAAAATGCGAAAAGTCGTCGATTATTTATAGAAATTGTAATTTTAAGAATTATGGTCAAATAATTGACTTATATTTGTGGGTACGAGGTGCAATCGAAAAAGAAAGGAAAAAATTTTTGCGACACATGTTTGTAAGACACAATATGATATTTAATGAACTAAATGACAATAAAGGTTTCCTTCTCTTACTGTTCCGTTTACATAGGATAAACTTATTTACGAATTCCTACCCTGTGTGGTTTCAAGTAGAATGTAATGAAGTCATTTGGAATAGTCAGATTTTAAGATACATTTAATATCATGTTTTATTTATCCTAGTCAAATAGTTCACTGATAGATACATATTTATTGCTTTACCTTTGCATTTATCCTGGTGTATTTGAACAGGTGGCCTATATGGCTTATTTGTTTGTAATCTTTCAATTTAATCAATTTCCCTTTTTGCGTAAAAGTTGATTAAATAGGAGTGTTAACTGGTAAAAAAGACACTAATCCCTATCCCAGGCTTATCTTGAGTCATACAGCTACATCTCGCTCATTCGTGGTTCCATACTTTGCTTACCTTTAGATATTTCTGTCCGAAGAAATTCTTGTATCTTCATGTGCTTCTGACTCTTTGTTATGAATTTTGGGATGCCATTTTCTGATATTAGATCATAAAAAAATTTAACTTTCCCTAGTTTTATCAGTGAATACCTGAACCGTTTAAAAATCCGTGGTCGTTTAGTAGCCTGCCCAAAATCATGTGAAAGTTCACAATTTGAATTCAATATTTTAGTTTAAATAAATGACAACAAAGGATACATATTTTTTGACATAGTTTTATTCATCCGTATCTTTTTCGAGAAGTAAGTGCCTTGTAAAAATTTCCCTGTCAATTTGGGATGCAATCGCGAATGAAGAAAAATAATTTCCATAATTGGAGAAATTCTCATTCGAAAAAAAAGTCGATAGAGTAAAGAATGTTTCGAGTTGTTTACTTTTTTTAATACGGTAGATTTTTAATGGAATTTCAATCGTTTATTAAATTATGAATTTTCTTTCTAGATGTGAAGAGTAAAGAGAAGACGTGAAGTCTGAAATAGATCTCTATAATTTTTAATAATCAAAACGTTTTTAGGAATCGAAATTTAGAAAGATAGAGCACTATATGGTTCATGAGTTTCATTTTCACAATTAATGCAATATAGAAAAATAGTAAAATTTTGGGTTATTTGCTAAATCTTTCAACGTATCCATTTTTCTGCCACTTTTGGAAAAGTTTTTGAGTGTGAAGCCTTTGTTAAAGTATAATTTTCGCAGGAAGTGAGTCCTAACGAAACATAGCGTATTTTTCTTCTGTATTCCCATATGCCGAAATGAAAAAAATGCTTGACTAAAATTTTATAAAGTAAATTATTTGTAAAATTCCACTGTTAAACAGTTAAAATTCCAGGTAGTTACAGAAACTTGGTCACTTGGTATTTTTAAGTCGTTTCCAGTCAGTCATGAATCAACTGTGTACGATTTTGGTCCCTTAATTGTGAGTGACCACGTCAGCATAAGGTTTCTAGTTTTTAAGTTTTTTCCTTCATATTTTATGAGGTAATTAAAATAACATGTACATGGAACTTAGCGACACTACATAATGAATTATTGATGTCAGTTTCATCGGGTCCAAGCAGAAATCCAAACTTAATCATATTTGTATCTTCATGAAATTATTTTCTATTCCTTGTTCTCTGTGAAATGTCTTTTCATTTTCTTAAAAATGTGGTATTTGAGAATATAAAATGTTTAAAAGAAGCATGGGACGAGTTTTTAAGAAAGAAAGTAAAGGTAGTGGTGACAGAATTAAGAAGTCAAAAGTTCTGATTGTTGCGAAAGGTAAGACATTATAAATGATTCAATCATTCTTACGGTTCTGGCAGTGAGCTAATAATGTTAATACTTGTCGATTTTGAACGCTTCATGAAACTGCCCCATCACCCGGTATAATGGTACGAAAACTCTTGAAGCTTTACTCGAAACCTTAATATAAGCTTTTAATGAAGAAGTATCGTGCAATGTATATCATCGAGGATCTCGATAAAAAAGAAAACTTAATTTGACTAAAGCGTGGGTTCCGAACTTGGGGGTAATTACCCCTGCGGGGGTAAAACAGCTATTCTGCGGGGGTAATAATGCTAGTCAATCCAATTCTTGGATATTACGACCATTTTCTACTGATGGTGAAATTTTTAAAGACGAAGATGCTTCAACCAAAGTAGAATTTCACGGGATAGCACTTTCAAAGTGGAATTTCAAAATTATGACCTCGGTATATTTTGGCGAAGAGTAGGTGCTGCATATCCTATTATAGCCGACAGAGCTCTAAGAATGATTATACCTTTTGCTACCACTCATAGATGTGAGAGTGGTTTCTCAACTTCAGTAACAGTAAATACAAAGGTCAGAAACTGTCTCAATATGGAACATGACTTGAGATGCACGTCAAGTGAAACTAAACCTAAATAAGAAAACTTTCGAATGCAAAACAATTCCAACCTTCACATTAACTAATTAATTAAGGAAATGCATTAAAATTGTAATTACGTATATTTTTGGGCAATTTTATGATTAATAAATGTTATTTGTATACATGTATTGTTTCCTTCGATAACATTTTAAAGGGGTGTAAAATCACATTCCCTGACAAGCCATGGGGCTATCAAGACTGAACAGGATAGGAACCGCTGGACTAAAGCAACGTCATGTCAAGGAAAGGACTGATGATGAATTTTGCGGCGGAAGAACCAGGAATCTTGAGCACATGCAATGTTGAAGGAGAAATGCGAGTATGGTTAAATGGCTTGAGAGGTTTGGACGCATACGAACATTGCTGATGTCTGTCATGACGTCCTAGTGGAAGTCCAGTGATGTCTGTCAAGAGGCGATTACGCCCACTGGGCGGGTCCCGTGAGCACATTTCCCGGAAGCTATCACGAGGATTACGGCCGATGTCATCCTATCGAATGAGCCACTAGGTCCGCCACATAAACCCCAATGACAATTACAAACCCTTCCTTCATTGTGCACGTGGTACTATGGGACTCAGCGAGTTTCAAATCCTATGATATTCAGGCAAGAGAAGCAAACAAAACATTTTTACAATTAAAGGTAAAACGAATAGTTTCCACAAATGAAAACATTATCCTTTTTTCCCTTATTTGATTTTTGTGTTACTTTTCTATCTGAACTAAATATTACCTGAACGTCATCTAATCAAGGACGCATTTAAATAGCCCCAAACACAATTCTGTAAAATTCAGTTTTGAAATTGCTAGGATGCACTCTTTCTTATCTATAATATCATTAGAAGGCAATTCGAACGTAAATAAGCCAATTATTAATGGGATTTCGAAATCTTCTTAGGACTCTTTATTTCAGTGTTCTTGTTAGTGAGCTACTTCAAAGATTCGTTGAGGAATGAAAAATACACACTTTCTTTCGCGTTCCATTCAACAATGTAGTGAGATCTTGTCCGATTGTGGACTGGAGTTAGAGCAATCCAAATTTTCCTATCAGCATCTTGTATTGCTTCGCGATCATTAAAATCTTAATTTTTATGTTATTTAAAATGCAATTTATTAAAGAACTGTAGAAATAAAAACATAAAAACAAAAGTATCAACGTATCAAGTCAATGAAATTTTGATGTATGTACAAGAATCTTTTGTGCCGTAGAGTTCCAGGGATTCATTTGAATTTTTTTTTCTCATTTGGAAGAAATTTATTCAAAAAGTTACCTGAATGACTTGAACCGTTTGGCAAGAGGGGTAGAATCTAAAATAGAGAATATTTTGCATATTTTGATTGTTACGCTAATGAATAATAGAGTTTCGTATAAAACGAAGGCTGGACATAAATACGAACTTATAACACACCACAATTCTATTAATGTGAATGCAAGGAAGAAATAGGATATTTAATTCCTTAAACAAAGATTTACTTGATNTATATATATATATATATATTGCTTTACCGTAAATGGGATTAAAATAGTGCAAAATATACGCAGTGGCCAATATGTTGACCTTCAACATGAACCAGAGTTCGAAATGCAAAGTTTGGAGTTAAGTTATTTTTATTGCTGCGGAACATCACAATGAAAGTTGAACAACACTTCCATTGAAAAATCATTTTTGAATATATTTCAGTATATATATATTGGATCCTGAGGATATTTCATTCGTTTTTGAGCCAAAAAAAATCAATTCTCATTTAAAATATAATAGAATTGAAAAGAACGTTTTTTTTGCTATTTACTATATGGTTACATTAGAGCGTAGATTTGGCGGGACTAAAGGTCCGTTCGCCTGTAGTTGCCGTGGGCTGTGCTTACATTATCCTGGTATTTACTCTTAAGGAACTTGCCAGTTACGGCTTTCGCACATTCAGTCATAATCGTGTACGATCTAGCAACACATTCTAATGTTAACGAAACAAAATAAAGTTTAATTTACGTTATTTACCATAAATTTGAATATAACAGAATTAAATCTATGGCAACTGGTGAGTTCGTTAAGCACCGTTGGGAAACACGGATAACCAACGGTCAGGGCAAGGAAAATTGTGTACATATTAACATATTCCTACGTGTTTACGTTTATATACGATTTACACAATACTGTTACTCTATCTCTAAGTACCATACATATTCACATATTACACATCATTACATACTTACACATCACTAATTATTGTTTTTTTTTATATAGATTCAAACTTTATGTCCTCTTTATACAGACTATACCTCGTTTTCCACTTTTTTCATTTTCTCCCTCCACCAGAATTAAGGGACCTGTAACAGAATTAAGAGAGGCCGGCAGAATCATTATCTTCCACTACTTCTAATTCGGCAATTCTTGTATTTCTCTTTCCCGTAACTATATCGATGGAATTTCCAAGATTAAGAATAGACGGACTATTTCGTTTCTTTTTCCTGTTCGTGCAGTCATATAGTTGCTCAATGCATGGACGTATGCGTGCCAGTTGTAGTGTCTTTGCGTTTCAGAACTATAATACTTTTTGTTTGTCTCAAGCATTAAACGTAGATTCGATAGCACGATCAAAAGGATCGTTTTTGAGCAATATAGCCAATATAGCGAAAAAGGAAAACAAAATTTTCCACTTTTTTTCCTGCCATGTTTTAATACGTAAACGCTTATTTTAATCTGTATATTTTCATATTGCAATATTTGATTGAATATTTTTTTTATTTTCTGTTTTGTATTTGGTGAACATCATGTGCAAACCTTTTGCTCGCGACTTCTTCTCGAAGCGATATGCACGAAATATTGCTAAAATAATGATTCTTAAAAAATTTTGAAGTTACTTATAAATTTGATGTGTATTAGAAGTATGATTCTTGATATGCCATACTTTTACAAACAAAATGTGATACTTTGTATAGAATTTTTAGCTCTTTTCTGTTCTCAACGTTGGCGCTTTTATTGGAGATGTCTTTTCTGAGATTTTAATTCTCAGATGAAAACCTCTTGGAAACATTTTTTCCGGAGAATTCGTCTTACAGTGACTATTCTGTCAATCACAACAATTTTATTGCACGGTATCCGAATAAAGAAAGTTCATAGCAATTTTGATGCATGCATAAAGCAGTTTACCATGCGGACCACAAAGACGTGTACCTCTCAAAAAGAACTATGGATTTCAAAAGTTGAAAGGTGCAAGAACAAAATTGTGGCGAAACCATGATATTCCAACGTGAAATGTATGGGAACATATAACTTTATATGAAATACGTAATTTGTAATCTGTAAATGGTTAACTATGTTGCAACAGAAAAAAAATCGAGTATCCAAAGTAATGAAATTGGGAATTTTATGATATTTGTCAAATAAAAAATAATTTAAATGAAAATAAAATCTTTTTTCTACTCTTTACCGTTAATGGGTTAGTGTATAGTTAGAAAATGTGGTGCCAAATGTTAGTTCACGCAGCATATGGAAAAAATTTAATTTATTTTCATTAGATTAATAACCATTTCAGAGTGGTTTTTTATTTTTATTTCATTCGTCCGTCCTTCAAAGTACCGTTTCCATAATAGTAAACGGAGTTTTGTTCTTTTTTCTTAGTTCTGTTTCTTTTTTAACATTAAATTTGTCATGAGAGATCCTTTCTATTTTATTTCCGTTAACAAACAATTTCAGTTGTGTAAGACTCCAAATGAAATATATGGCAATAGTATTGCAATTTGAAAAGTAAAATCAAAGATAATTGATGCCATCCACTGACATAATTTACATGATTTTATTTTCGGAAGTTATTTCATATACAAATACCGTTTGCAAACGCTAAAAAAACTCACCGTTCTCAACAAAGTGGCTACTAGAAAGCGAAGTGTTAGCGATAAAAATCTGAAAAAGGAATCGTTTTGTACTCCCAGATAGAAACTGAAAATGTGTAATAAAAAAATAGTAAAACATTTCAGCAACGAATATTTGTTTTTACTGATGACTTAGTACTGAGTGCGTTATTCAGCTAGAAATGGCAAAACGTTCCTTAAATGATCGTCTTTAATTCCCAACCAAGTCATGCAATCGAGATGATGGAATTGATCGCTCCTGTAATTACATGATTAAGCTATCGTACTTCAAGACTACTGAATCTATTGAGCATCCGAAGCTCGGATCCAACACCCTTGATATAATTCCTCTGAAGCAGGCCCCGAACTATGAACATCACCAAGAGATGGAACTGGAGGGTGCAACCCAAGAGTGGAGTGGTTCACAGGGGGTTCACACAGGGCCGCGCTGCCCGTCAAACATCTGCATTATCTTTGATCAATGATCCGTGCGCGGAGAGCGGCGCCCAAAGCGGCCGTCGACGGCTCAGCGCGCGCCCGCACAGGGGCCAGAGTTCGAGCCCGCGTGGAGGCAGCGTGTAGACGCTCGCAGTGGCTGGGTGGTCTGTGAGTGCCTCGTTGGCGGCTCAGTGCCACCGCTGCCTCAGAGGACCATCGAACGTCGATCTAAGCGGTTCCTGCACCGCAGGATACGCCCAGAACCGAAGCACTTGCGGCACCCCAGAGACCAACAGATTTATTAGTCTTCTCAAACGGATAGATTTGATTGAACTGTGGATCTCGTATTGTGAATTTAACAATAACTGGAAAATAACCCAAAAATGTTTCTCACCCTCAAACACTACACTGTGAAATATTATCTCTCCTTATATTGTATATCTCTATTTGCTTTCTCAGAGAGAAAGAGATCAAAAAATTCTGTTATACGACTAACGGGTCCCATAATTTTTTAATTTTTAAAATAGCTAATAATTTTCTGATAAAATAATTTCTTTTCATGGTGGATTTTGACATTCGTAATCACAGTCAGAAATAACATTTCAGGAACCTATTCCTAGAATTTAGATTACCCACCTCACCAACATAATAAACCCCATTAAGTGGATTCTATTTATAAGTAAAACATATATTATGCCTTTAATAATATATCGCATCAAGTGGTAATAAGTATGAGATAACGTGTGTCTACATACTCTAAAAAATCTATTAATTATGTTCATACTTCAATATCATATTGCAGATAAAGATGCATGAAATAAGAATTACCGACTAGGAAGATGATATCGTAAACCATAATATACCAATTCAATAATACTTATTGAAAATTCAGTGAAACGATGCTACTTTAATATTAGGAAGAAATACATCTCTGGGGAATGTAACAAAGGACTCTTGGGTCCACATTTATATTTTAAATATAACAGTGGTATGTTTCATCGGTAACCATTTCTTCCTGGTTCTTTCGTTAATTGTCATCTTTTTCTTTCAAATTATACGTAATATTTTAATATTTTCACTGAAGGTTTTGGAGATATTTTGATGATTCTACAACATTGTCAGGAATATATATTTATCAACAGAGTATAACACGATTATAATCTTCGGGCAGGCGCACCACAGGAACTCACGCAGGAAGCAGGTATGCCTAGGGTTTTGTTTAATATTCTAGCATATGAGTGTTTTATATACTTTATATGTTCAATAAACATTGGATTTTGCTCTAAAAACATTACGAATTATATATTTAACAAAGACGCTACAGTTTTCTATTTCAAAATGTATGGAAAATATACCTTTATACAAAGATGGGTAAATTGCGATCAGAGCACCTTCTGAATGGTTAAAGAATTTAACGATCTTCATAATAAAAGATTGTATTGATTTAAAAAATGCAATAAGTAAATGATACCATGTATAGAATAGTTCTTGATTTAATCAAATAAATAATAATATACATTAACTCTCATCCAATTGTTTATCATCTCAAATTTGTTTCAGAGACACTCTTACGTTTCTCAGACGTTTTCGTGCTTCATCAATTTTCTGATACTCCACAAATTGGTGGCGATGTATCGAATGAATCTTGAAATATTGTTTCCCAAAACAGTTTATAATGAAACATTATTATTTCAACAACAACTTACACCCCCATTCTGCAGAACCCATTGATAGATGAGAAAAATCATCCTTATTGGAGTGATGCGGAGTCAGGCCGCGGCACTCGGAGATAAAATTAGTGTTATAATTTTTTAACAAGTACGCAGAGTTTGTGATGGAATTGGAACACGAAAAAATGTACTAATTACACATAGTGGATGTTAAATAAGGGTAAAGCCTTCAGGGATTAATTCCAGACCGCAAATGGGATAAAAAGTTCATATCAACACATTTCCGGAAATGGACGGTTATATAAATCCCCTATAAATAAGTTAGTATTACGTTACTCATTACCAGGTTTAGCATTTTTAGGCACGCACCTTTTCTCGAAGGGTCTATTAAAGCTTTTCGGAAAGATACCACTGTGTAATTGTGTCTCTAGGTGAGAAAGGAAAGATTTTTTATGCACCTTTTTCCCCTTTTTTGGTACCTTTCTCCTTTCTTTCTCCAAACGTGCCCATACCCGCTATTTTCCCCCTTTACTGCGGTACTTCAATAATAATCTAGAGCGCATTTGATCGTTTTTAAGAGATACGACGTTTGAGTTTCATTCTATTTATATATGGTTTCGAATCAGTATGGAATATTTAAGTAGTCAAAATTCAGCTGTCGTACAATGGGCCCTAAGCTGTGTGCATTGTGTTCACGGATGGTAAAGCTCGGCAATTACTGACTCTCCCCTTATACGAATGAGTGATGACATGATTGTCTTGTTTGTAACTGAAAAACAAGGATAGAGTAGAAAGATGATTTCTTAAACGAGATGAGTAAAACAGCACCTTTCTCATCTTATTTTTAGCCCCTTTCATCTTTCTTTCTTCGTACGAATTTCGCACCGAAAATTCCCAATCCTGCTCATTACATGGTATTCATTGCTTCCATGATACAAAAGATGTTTGAAGAGGCCACCATGGGCCGCAATGCAAGCATTCACATGTTACATTATGGGTTACTTCACTCTTTCATGTTCCAAGTTGAAGTCGCATGGTACTTCATGCTACACGGATACGCTGTCCAAGGGTTAAAATCAGCAACTGGCTCAATATACACATCACATTTCAGATGCTCCCGCAAGTAACAAGGAGTGTAAGTCTGGTGATCGAGGTGGCCAGACACAAGTCACTTCGAATATCTTTTGTAACATGTAAGCAATTAATACCATGCAATGTGTGATATATCAGTACAATTTGATTTAATGCAAACCAACCGTCCTTTTATATTGTAATGAGCTTTGTTGCTTTTTCTTCTCCCAGTCAGTAATCACTCACTGAAATTGGTCCCCTTACTTCATACTTACACTGTATACTAAAATAATACTTTTATCTTTACATAAAAGCGGAAAACACCGGTTCGGGATAAGTCTACAGAGGTAATATACACAACCATGCAAAGATTGTATACGGATCGGAAGTATTACCCATTTAAGCAAAGAGAAACCATAATTAGCATGCGTTTTATCGTTTGTTTTGAACTAATAGTTAATCACACCATCGTCAAATATTAATGAGTATACTCTACATTTCAGATGAGATTTCAGACAAATTATTTTAATAAATTTGTAGTAGGATTATTAAAAATATTAATGTAAACATAAATAAACTCCCTTTCCTATTGTCTTTGCAACAGCAGAGAAATGTCTCCCGTAAATAATAAAGGGCATTTTTGGAAACAAATTACTATTTATTATAAGAAAACAGTGATGAAATAATTTAAATGAATCATAACTATCAATGGTAGTGGCAAAAATACAAAACAATTCTTTTCATCATCATAGTCTACCAAAACTTCAATAAATCAAATTTTCTCTTGTTATGATAATCTACAATAATACTCATTCACTGTACGAATAAATCAATCCCTTGAAAGGACCATTGTATATCGAAACTACAATACCTATAATGGTAGCAGAAACTTTTTTTAAAATCACTGTCCTCTTGGGGAAGCAGTGGCTTATAATAAAACGCGTGGAGGACCAGTTCCAATCAAGTTGATGTACATTTAAGCGAAGAACAACAATTAAGAAAATTAATAAAGTGGGACACAAAATCAATTAAACATGAATGAAATAACTTTGTATTATAAATAACGTAATGAATTAAACTTGAATATGATGACTTCAATGTTCCAAATCCACCTTATCGGCTGACCTAATTACCATGAGTACGACGTAATTGACACTTGTTGCCAGAGCGGTGCTGCGAAGCAG
This sequence comes from Laupala kohalensis, assembly GCA_002313205.1. Taxonomy (NCBI): domain Eukaryota; kingdom Metazoa; phylum Arthropoda; class Insecta; order Orthoptera; family Trigonidiidae; genus Laupala; species Laupala kohalensis. The sequence continues at coordinate 262,669 of NNCF01126090.1, read as the reverse complement.
CAATGCAATCGTAAATATTACGTACATATTAAATTCGATTCATGGCTAACCAAGAAACGATACCACTTGAACATTCCACGGCTGTCCACAAAACGTGATAGTACTGTTGGGATTTTAAATGTATGAAACTGTTTGAACAAACATATATGCTTTTCTCCGCAAAGACCAAGCAGGCAATTCAACGAGCTCTTGTGAATAAGAACATGACAAGAAGTCAATGACAGGCAGTAGATAATGTTACCAAACAGAATGTAACGATTTGGTTACATATAGCAACATAGGGCAAGTGATCAATCTATGGACTCGATGCTCTTTGCGCCAATTGAGTGACATCTCTCGATTGTTGAGCTTCTATGAACTATTTCTTGAAACCTCATTGGATCATTCCAAAGTCACGCTTTTGAGTGAATGAAATGGTTGGACATTTTATTACTTAATTAATAAATGAGTCTTTTAAATCATTCTGGAATCCACAAATCTGTATTCTATGTTTCCCCGACAGAACAATTTAAAATAACTTAACAATACATATCTGATCCATCGAGCAAGATGGACGATCGATACGCGGGCGACCTGTGACGTCACGCTATCGATTGAGCGAGCGAGCGTACGCGTTGCTATGACGCAAGCCCCGAGGAGCGGACGCTCGGTCACATCCTGTAACTCTCTCGAACAGTCATCATCTCATCATTTCATCGTGCACTTCTCATCTGGCGGCCACGCCGACAACGTCTCCGAATCGTCCTCGACGAGACATCATGTCTTGTTTTCCTCTTCACAACTAGGCTGCCCACGAACGGATGTTTCGGTCAAGTATTTTCGCGTGCTCACTTGAAGCCCATCTGATGCTTTCGACCGTAATCCATTCGTACGATGTGGAGTCGGTCCTTCAACCTTAACGAAACTTATCAACCAAACATCACTCCCGCCGTTCGATCCACATCACGGCATACCCACGTCCGCTTTCAGAGACTCGCCTCATCATACCATCGCTCCATCTCATCGCAGCAACTCATCTAGTTTTTCAGTTTTGTATTATTTCATCGATTTCATTATTATCATGGTTTATTTGCTACTTTCACTTCCATGTCATTAAATTATTTTGTTGGCATTTCCATTTTTCAACTTCCATCTGATCCACCTTCATCACATTTTGGTCCTTCGAACCCTCTGGCCTCAAACCAAGATGTACCGCAATTTTTTCTTAAATTCTGTACAGAGAAATTTCAACGATTCTTCAAGTTTCGACGAACTGCGTGGCGCTCTGCTCTGCTTGTTTGCTTTGATGGAAGTGTTGACTATTTCAAACTATGCCGACCACACGGCCCGGAGACGCTACTCTGTCCACAAGACCATAACCCTTATAAATTAAGAAAACAGTAAGACAACTTGCTGCCAAGAAAAAATCATTAGAAACTAATATAATTAGTCTCTCAATATATTCCTTAATTTAATTATTAACTAGTATATTAAAATTCATAATTGTGTCACTCTGCTCTTAGTAGTTAAGATATATGTGATATTGAGCAAACTCCCTACGCGCGCGCTGGAAGTTTGGTGTTTCGTTGGGTTGAGGATATGTGTGTCGATGTGACGGTGCGAAACGTGAAACAAATATTTTACGTCAATTCTCATCAGTTTTATTAAATAAATTTGTTTAATACTTTTGGATATAATTTGTTTTATTGATCCATAATTTTTGTTATACTTAGAAGATCATTTCCCTTCCATGTAAGAGACTTTAGTTTTCTTCCGCCGTAAAATGAAACCCATGAATAACTTACAATTCGGAAGATTATACATAACACCGACGGCACGCAAATAGCGATATAAACCTTGCACGACCGAGCACAGCGCCGTAAGTACTGACGCTCCATAACGCAACCTACAGACTTCGGGTCCCTAGTCCCCACTGGGGAAATAAATGATCTTCTTCCCCTATGCCGTGTTTGAAGTTCATCCGTCGAACAGCTGTTGATGACGGGAGCACTGGTGAACCTCGACTGGACTGGATGCAGATTTGAACTATTGCCTCAGTTCACAGCCGAACGTTCGCAGATGCTCTGCCGGGTCACTGACTTTATAACGTAGTTGAGAAGCTATGCGTGACAAAAGCCGACGTACCCCTCAACTACGTACTGAAGATGCTTCGCATAGCTGTGGTTGACCGCATACTCCACAAATGCAAGTTGCGTATTGCTTCTATCTACCGCACACAGTACACACTTCAACTCACATGAACCTCACTCAGTCCCAAAATATTCCACTGACAGTCACCTAACTTAACTCCGATGCTAAGCGCTAATTCTCTAACTAGCAAGAAAACTCTTCACTCAACTTCACAAACTCAACAACTGATAAGAATCGTGTTCGGATGTTCAGTTCCCTGTCAATACGGACACAGGAATCTCGAGATTTGCATATTGTTTGAACTATTCTCTTTTGTATACTAAACCTTTGGATACTCCTGCGCTCAGTGAATCTGTAATATGATGAGTGGTCATAAAACTTAAGTAAGAGTTCCAAATGCACGGAACACTATATGTTTTCTCCGAATTGTCTTGGTACCCCTAGATCATCAATGTGCCAATGGTACTCGTTTTTGAGATTGTTTGAATACAAAACCTAATAATTTTATTTTCATAAGTGTTAAGAAAAGTTCCGTTCAACGCAAGAAATACACAATTTCAATTGATGACGTGGGAGTATTTTTCTGAACGAAATACATATTATTTATTCCTCACACATTTTAGAGCTTTTTATATGGCCACGCATCTAATAGGGTCGGACAGTTTTGTGCATAGATGGTGTCATTATATTTTGCGCTTGCTTCTGTATTTTGTTGTTAAGAGTTATGATGAATGGTCTAAAAGAAGCAAATTGTGACAAACTAGGATATACAAAAATGTTATTTTTAAAAACAAAGAAATTTTTATCCCAAGAGGTCCAGAAACCCACATAAAATTCTCCACGAATATTATCAACTCCAGTGATACTTACAATAACAAAAAGCTACTAAATTAGACTCAAGACAAGGATCATTCATGTCATTCGTTTTACTTTCCATAAGTAACCTAAATTGATAATGATGTGTCACATACAAGACACTTATGAATTTGTCAACTCAAACAACAGGAATAAAATGATTCAAATTTCAGAAGAAATTAAAAGCTAATGTGCTGCTTGATGCATGTGATTATGTTATCTATAGGAACTATTTCATGGTGATAAGCCCGCGAATAAGAAAGTTATTTTCTTTTCCATTGTAATATCGTAATGGTTATGTCTCTTTTTGTAGTACAACCGCTTGAATCTTCATCCCTTTTTAATTATCGGGAGATTTATTATACTCTCGCAGATTTGTGCACTAACACAGATTTTACAGGCATTTCCTGGATATGATTAATAACACAAAATAATACATTTATATTTTGAGAGCAATGCGTACCGATTTTCTTATGCCTTTGTGTACTATCACATCATATATTATCCAAGAATAGTTAATAATTTGTAGTGACTGTCAAATTTGTAATCAATTCCGCATCGTATTTTCATTACCTTGAGATTCTCCTTAATTTGTTACGAACGAGAAAGTGAATGTTGCAAACGGGCACTTAAAACTGTGACTTCCCCCTGACTATTAGCTGTGCACGATAATTCCAATGGAAATATGCGAATCAAAAGTTTTTTGTTTCTATAAGAACACCATCTATATCAACATTCCCTTTACCGTGTAAGATAAACATTCGTAGAAAATGATACGATGGATGGTCTAATCCAATATCAACTATAGCATACTCGAATTTCATTACTATCAGGACTACTCGTCGTGAATTGCGTTGATCATTGCGTACGGTCTTCCCATCGCTGCCACTCCGGAACAGGGATCCCATTGTCCAAGCAGCTCATCCCACGCCAAGGTTTGTCCGGTCAATTATTTATCGGAAACTTGACTTTTTCAGCGCCCGAGGTACAAAATCCGGCCCCGGCACAATGCCCTTCTGCTCACCATCGACGACTCCCCACCCTACACCCTTCATCCTCTATATCTTCATTTCATGCTCCCCACTCAGAATATACCTACCTTACAAAAGCGCAGATCCCAAATCTTAACTCGTCCTCTTTTCCTCACCATCTTCCGCACGGGGGGAATCTCTTCCTTCTATGTCTCCGCTAAGCTTTCTCCAACCCTCTCCCTCACTTCCTCTTCATTTTCTTCTATTCCTTTCCCCTTCTTCACCCTTACCCGCAACTCGCCGTTTCCAACATACCGAGTAGGAAACGGCGATTTTAGTTCGTCTGCAGACTAATTTATCAGCGTGCAATTAATTCGACTCTTCGCTTCGCTGCAGCAGAGGTGGCTTCACTGATCCTTTAGCAGAGGTGTGGGGAAGCAGGATGGATGAAGAAACGGCAGGTGGAAGTCAAATTCTTGTGACGGAGCGTGGCATTGATATATATTTTCAATTTTTACTTTGGTAAGTGATAAAATCTCGCTGACATCATTACAGTAGTAGTAAAGCTCTCTTCAATATTCTTTATTTCAGAAATATTTGACTTATCCAATACTACGTATCGGAACTTTGACAATTTTAACAGTTTACGTTAACGAACATTCATTGTAAAAGAAAAAAAGGACCTCAGTCAAAGTGTTCAGACACAAATAGGCATTTTGATTATGGAGTACACAAATATTTCATTCACAAAGAATTATCATTACTATACGCTGTCTGTTTCCTAATTACAGTTAAAGGTTTTATGCTCTTATTATATTAATGTATTTGGTACAACAAACCAATGTGTCGTGTTTTCTAAAATCATTCATGGAGAACTAAATGAGTGTTTTAGAAGAGTTCATCTATTCATTGGTCCTTTTTTGCCTCTAAAACGAAGGAATAGTTGAAATAAATAAATCCATGTTTCGCTATTACCCCTGTATTGCTATTATTATTACATGGCTATGTGCAGGTATGTCACTCCGCTTCCTTTCCATTCGTACGCTATTTACACTCCGGAAATTATCAGATTCCTTTATTACGAAAGAACAAAAATTTACGTATTGGTTTCGGAAACAGTAATGAAAATATATTTAGATCACACTAAAATAATTAACGTATTTGTCTCGTAATCAAAATTTAATATTATGTTTAAGTGGCAAGAATGATATATATATTTGGAATAGGTTTCGAGATTCAATAATGTATGGAATATAAAAGACAATTATATCTGAGAAAATATGTAATGCCCAGTCTCCTGGATTAGATTTCTATTAAAAATTATTACAGCTTTTCCTCTGTTGAACATCTACGAAAATCCCCAGAAATAAAATTATTTATGATTGAAAATTTATTCCTTGTGTAATGGTGAAAAATAGTCAGAGGAAAAATTTTGGTCTTTTCTACACCAAATCAATGTAAAACCATTTAGGGAGACGAAATGAATTTCACAATGATATATTACTATACATTCCATTCTACTTTGTAAAGTTTTTATCCTGGCGTCGCGTTTTAACGCGGACTTAACACTTCTCTTTTCTGAAGACATCCCTTTTCGCAAAGGAACATGGCTGCTAAGACGACCAGAATTCGGCGAGAGGACTAAGGAAAGAATCCAAGGCGAAGAAGGATCACTAAACCGTCTGAGATGGAACAGTACTCAATTACGCATCGGATGACACAGACGTGGGGGACTAGAAGCATGAAGATCGTCTCAAGGGGGAGCAGGACGAGAGTAAATGAAAAGGAGGCAAGGCACGACAGGCCGACAATCAAATGCCTATCTCCATCTTCATTAAGCTTAGACCCCTCCTTTCTTTTTACCAATGTACGTGCTACGACATAAGCTTTCAAGAAGAACACGAGAGAGAGCTAATGCCCGTTTGAGCAAGCGTATATATAATAATGCTGAAAATGATTACTGAAAAGAACCGGTATGGACAAGTCAAAAAATACTACTGTTATTGATTTTTTTTTAAGTGTACGAAATAAATAATTGATTCTTCAAGTAAATTGAAGAGGTGGAAGAAAAGTGTGTACATAAAAATGTGTTGTATTGGACAGTGGGAAGTTTTGGACAAACGTGGTTTTCTTGAGACAACACATACCACTGTGTTGCCCGAAATTAACAAACTGAGTTCGAGTCACCTTGGACCTGCGATATAAACGGCTTATTTTATGCACGAATACTTAACTTACATTTTTTCCATTTCTTAAATTTTTTGTACTTCAATTACATATGGCACGAAGATAGTTTTGTGTATGTTTGCTTTCAACACATTTATTACAGTTTATATGCCACAATATAGGCTTTAAATTCCACTCGTGTTCTCATGGCTGTTAGGTAGCCATTCAAATGTTGCGTGCCCGGCTGCGTTGAATTTTCAGTTCAGTCAAATTCAATTATTATCTAAGGTTTCCCGATGTTTGTGCCGCACAAGAGGAATGTCTCTTTTACTATTATGGCATTCGAAAGGCTAAACTTTAAAAATCAATGTTCTGAATTTATTTTACTTGTTTGTTCTAGAACGTATGAAAATGAGTTTTGAAGGAGGAGAGTCTTCGCAAAAAAATATTGGTTATACATTCGTGATCCGTTGTTTTATTAAAAGATAGTTTTCTTATTGCTTTATTTGTCCGATACAACCATCTTTTTGAGAAGGTCAATTTGTAGTATCTTTAATATTTGCCAAAAACGTGGGGTATTTAACTTTGTTTTCGAACTATTTTCATCCACTCGTTCAGAAGAACATTTATAAAGAGGAAAGAGAGAGACAGATAAGTTCTGTAGTGTTTTATTAGTCTAGCATTATTGACTCTCTCTTCTCCTTTCGACAAACATTCTATAATTTCCTTATCTTCAATTCTATAAATAAATAATTTCCTTATCTACACACTGATACAGATCACTCTAATACCATTTACTGTAACTGTATGCGCTCCATGTTCGATGCCTATAAATTAAGGTGGCAAAAGTTAATATCTTGAATATTAAGAATAATAAGTTGGATTGGATTTTTTAAAAATAGACTACGCGTATCAAATAGAGTCGGTCTAAGTTTTGATTATTTAAGAATATAATTTTTTTTAATAAAAAAAATGATGCAACAATATCTCAATAAAAGATACGTCCTATTCTGTTCATTGCTATTTCTGCGAATATTGTTCTTACATAAATTTTCCGAGAGTGCAAATTGAAAATTGTTGTTTCATTTCTTCCTGTTCTTCTCTATTCCAAGAATATTTTGAGTTAATTAATTTAGAAAAGACTTTTGATTGTTCATTGACTGTATGGCATCTTAATTACTGTAGTATCACTTCCTCGTTAAAGGAGTCAGAACATCATACTAAGCTTTCCCTCTGATCCGAACAGAATCCTCCCAGAAGACAGTACGTCTTAAGCTTCTGTGTCGATACATAGGGATGGGGCGACGTGTCAGTACATGGCTGCATGGCGAATGCACTGGAAATGCGTCACGGCGCTCTGTCGCCCTTCCTTTCCCGCCCATCCAACAGAGTCTCTCCTCCGATTAACGGCCCCATCGCACAACACCTGAGCTACGGGCGACGGTGTAGAGGTGGAGGGGCGGGGATGCATCTGCCCCGTCGCCTCGAATCGCATCGCGGTCCTGTCATCCACCCCTCGCCTCCCCTCCCACGCGCTGCGTCATACGCATCTCTCCGTTACGACGCACCTGTGAGTCAGTCCTCTGTCTCCTTGTGCCCACCTCCACGTGTCTCCCGCTCTATCACCTGCTTATAGGTGCGTGTAGGTCGTTGATGCAGGCTGACATTGACTTGTCTACTTCAGTTGATATAATTCGTTATACGTCTGGTTGTAGTTAATGAATCATTCTAAACAACGTTCTCGCGCCGACAATTCATTATTCTCATCTTTACATACAAAACCAAATTCTCACCATATATACGTTAAAATATAAAAATAACAACTTTAAAAATTACTACCATTCGTCCGTATGTCAGGTGGTTAAAATTTATCAATGATACTAGGCCGCACCATGGCATCAATATTCTTGTGAGTATCAATGCATAATCAGTAAGGTTGTATGTTTGAAAATTTTAAAGCATACACCGAATGTGATATAGTTGGTTGTGAAGTAGTGAATAATAAATTGTCTGCCCAAGAAACTTGTATAAAATTATACCTGTTACTTTATTTCCTGTTATTAGACTTCGACTAATAAGTAGCAAGAATTGTTTCTGACATAAAAGGGAAAATTAGAAGCTCAACGACAAATGTTGACTGTAGCGATTTGGTAGAAAGAAGTGAATAATCTATGGACTCGACGCTCTTTATGCCAAATGAGTGACATGTCTCGATTGTTGAGCTTCTATGAACTTAATTCTATTTTCCCCCGCCAGAACAATAACAGCGTCACGTATCAAGTCAATCGAACAAGATGGACAGATCGATACTAGCAGATCGATACGCGGTCAACCTGTGACGTCACGAGCTGGCGAGCGGGCCCTCGTGGCTGCAAGCATGCCTGTGACGAGCGACCGTTCTCATTCTCCCTAACTCGCTCGAACCGACTCCAGTCATCATTTCATCCTTCACATTTATTCGGGGCCTAAGCAGAAAACTTCTCCTCTGCATCTAATAAAAAACAGATGCTGGAATTGTCTTCTGCCGGTAACCGCATATCCCGTTAGCATGAGCAAGCAATCGCTCAAATAATCTCCAGGTCAAATCGCCACGTGCTTACCTACTAGCATCGTTTTGGCCGGTCTTTCCACATCAACTGCACGTCAACTGAAAACATCATATCAACATCAACCCAACGCCATCGAGACCAAACTACAAGGCATTTGAAGAATCAGATCATCCCGTCGTCACCTCATTGCAGCACCCCATGAAACTTTCCAGTTTTGTATCCCTTAATTGATTTCCTCATTTTTATGCTTTATCTTGCTAGTTGCAATTTATATTAAATTATTTTGTTGGCACTTCTCCTTCTCAACTCCCATCTCTAACACCTTCATCCCACTTCTGGTCCTTTGAAACCACAAAACCGAATGTACCGCAATTTGTCCCATAAAATTCAGTACACTAAATAAAAACATTTCTCCGTTTGAAGTCTGCGTGAGCTACGTTTTAGGCGATTTCCCGTCTCTCCCATTACATTCATCTATTATACTACTACAATAAATTTAAGACATTAATATAATGGATTGAAGATATTATTTTTCTGCCTAAAACCTTGTCATTCGATTAGTATTAATAGTAATTTTACCCTTAATTAGCTTAAGTGCTACAGACATCATTATATTCAATATCTAATGAGTGGGAACTTATACTTTGTCTCCCTAATCCATCACGAAAATTAAGGTGATAGTTTACTCATTTTAATTCTTGAAATACATCAAAAATATAAATCACATGGAATGTATTCAGACAGCTCAATTACTCAGATGAAGTCTTAAATATTACTCAGTGAACTAGAATTAACCGTACGTTTTACTACAAAAAACCAGTTATATTTTAAGCGCTTTAAAACCATTCAATTGAACTTTATATTCTCTTTATGCTCACCGCTGGACAGCAAACCTGTATAAAGGGCACTTTCCTTCCGAAGATTCCTTTTCCTTCCAAGAAAAAAGTAGAAATAATATTACTCTTGAACCCAAATCGTGATATTGTGGTGAATCTTCAATTACCTAATAATACATTGGCGTATGGCTGTCTTATCTATTACGGTTGGTTATCTGTTTTCGAAAAGTTGATATGCATTTTAGAGAATTGCTGTTGGAAGAATATAATGAAGCTGAATTTCTCCGTAAAATATTTACCTCTAAAATATCCTCCCATGCTTCTGCACTTCTTTCACCAAGTATTTAAAGAATATCTGAAAATATTCCGCATAATAACTATGTTATTGTACTTAGACTTGTTACTATGTACTTAGACGTGGTTAAATATTCGGACCGTTTCGTTGCAACATAAGTATTTTCTTACGTGTACCTACACCAGAAGGGAAGGTAAAATTCTCTTCTGTTGCGTTGCTTCAGCGGTGTAAAATGAATGGTAACGAGATGGAATTTTATTCAGAGTGAACGACAAGACAAAAGAAACACCCACCAGGTTTCAAAGTACAAATAAATGTGAGATTGAATTACATTATTTCCAAAAATTCATCCAACATGTATAACTCAGTCGCAGCAAATTCGAATGAGATCAGACAATACTGACCAATTCCACAAATTTCTAAATTATCTGGAAACATTATGTATAGCTCTTGTAAAATCAGTTTGTAGAGCTATGTGAAATATGTTTGAGTTTGAGTTTGCGGTTGCTCCATTGTATACTCAAAATTGAGTTGACAACATTCGTTTTGAATGATCTTCAATTCAATAACTTCAAAAGTGTTAGATATAATTTGCTTCTAGTAGCATTTTTACATAGAAAACTTGAATATGCAATATTCAATATTTGATATCCATCCAGGAAACTTCATTTAATATCATGTTTTAAAAATAATTAATACGCGCTTTATAATTCTATAAATGGTAATTATGTTCCCGAGCAAAACCACCAGTCACATTTATGTTTACATACATCAAAGCTATGAATGTGATGGGTCGAAGTGATGTAGGCTGATTTCGATTCACGTAAATCTGAATTTGTTCAAACGAAATTGACAAATACCTAGTGAGCTATTTAGAAGTGTTGATTCACTTAATTGATGTAGTTCATTACATCGTGAATTGCGTGTTAAGAGTTCATTACTAAAATATAATAATTGAATTACAACGTTAAATTTAACAAATTAAAGAAATATTTAATAATTATTTGCATATTTGTTAAACATTCTACAGTGGCTTTAAGGAAATGATTCCCAGGGTTTGATAATCATACTTGTTCATACTTCATAATGATATCATACGACAATTTAATGATGACATAAATACGATTTAAACATTTATTCTTGCCGTAGTGAATGTCGTGCAGGGTGAAAAATGAGATATTTCCCTAAACGATTGAAGGATAAAAAATGACCTTGAAATTTTCCAGTACGGGTTTTGAAATAAGTTATTTTTCCCAAGCTTTTTGGGAAGAAACAAGGTAATGACGTTCGCTCACCAAAAAGAAACACCAAAAATGACAATCTGAATAGATATAACAAAATAAATGGATATATTGTGAGAATTAATTTCTCCCCCAAAAGAATTGTTTCTAGAAATACACACTTGAAGTGTGTGCAAGTCCAGTACTTCACCACAGGTCGTAGGGAATTCAAATTTGTGCGTAGTGTGTTCTCAGGCATCTTGGATTATTGATACTTTCAGAAAGAATGTATCACATGAATGAAACGTAACGTCGGAAACAATGAGAATCTCACTTTTCACGAAGACTGTGTTCGATCCTAGTTTCACATTCACTTTTGTCGGTGTGGCTCGCAGTTTTCATTACGGAAAAATTATAACAAACAATATAGAAATGAAAGTGAAACCTTCAACAATGTGCTGTCACATAAGAATTATTATTATTCTCCTCGCAGAAAAAGAAAACTAATAAGGGAGGAGCCTAAAGACCACCTGAAAATTGAGAAGCCAATGCCAGCATTGCGAGATTGCGGAATCTTTCTTACGTGGGCGTTCTACTCGTGTTAGCAGAATCTTATGTTTGGACGTTGCCGCCCACATTGGTTCCTTTCTACACAATCGGAGAAAGAGGGTGAACCTAGAAATAACATGTGACACGTGACAGTTTTCCTTTTAATTCTCGATGGAAAACTGACACGTGCAGCTAGTCGCTAGTCGTAGCTATCTGAGTTGTGTGAATATGGTGTTAATAAATCGGTTGTGTAGCATGGTGAATATGTGTATTTGAAAGATTACATGTTTATTCTCCGCACAAAATTAAGAAATGATTCTGAAATATATACGTTATGTATATTTGTACAATTCTATATCAGTGTAAGAAATGGGACGAGAGGAAAATGCCAGAGCTAAGTCTGAGTTTCTGATGATCGACCGGGAATAAAGAAGAGTATTTAAGAAAAAGGAAATGTAATAACGAACTTGGAAGACTTTCCATTTAGCGCGCGAGAAATTCGGTGAAAATCCATAAAAACGTTTATTGGAAGATTGTGTGGATACAAGAACTCTTCGAGTAGAATTACGCATTGAAGATAAGATCGGCGATGGTGACACTTGTAGATAGTATCAAAATGATTTGAAAGATATGATATTTTCTTTTGATTAAAACTTTTCCACACCTCACTTCTGCTGGATTATTGTGAAACTTGGTCAACCCATGCGACATTTAAATATAAGTAATATTCTTTTTGGTAATAAGAACGTTTAGTTTGATTTAGAAAGAATATTTTATTCACCTGAAAACTAAAGGAGATACTGCTTTCTTCCATCTGCTTGTCGTAGCTGGGTTTCATACTAAGCACTGACAATGAAAACACGACATCAGAACAGTTATAATGCATCACTAAACTCACGTACAATTCTCCAAGAACATTGTTTACACCAGCATGGTGAGTCGCGTCACAGATGTGATTTGTATTAGATCAAGCAGTCTAGTTACATTCTTTTCAAATAAATGAGTCATGTAGCTAATTTTATTGATGAAATTTGTAAATGCAGTTATCTTGGAAAGGGAAAGGTAAAAAATGAAATAGTAGGAAATAACCAATACTTTTATCGCTCTAAAGTGTGATATTTCATTTGTGTACTCCGGTTACGCAGAAAAGGGACAGTAATTTTTTGGGACATTTGCGTATAAATATTTATGATGATTCGAGAGATGGGGCAACAGCGAGCGAGGGCTCAAAATTTCCCAATTTAGTAAAAAATGTATTGATATTGTTACTATATCCTTATAGTAACAATATCAATACATTTTTTACTAAATTGGGAAATTTTGAGCCCAATCGAGGTTCACAAATATTAAATCTATCGATCTGAGCAGTTCATTTTTGAACTAATTATTTCCAGTTAAATTAGATTACGTGAGAATATTATAAAATTTGTCATATTTTGGAACGCTACAGTATTTGTTTAGTTGACAGTTAAATGAAATAGCAACGGATTTGGGACACAATATAAAATTGGTTAGCGATGTCAGGGTTTTCATATGTTTGGTGAAGAACTATATTCATGATTTTGCATATCACGTAAGGAGATGTACAAAATATTTTAATTTCTCCTTTTTAACAACCGGTACGTAATTTCATGTCTTTTCTTATTAATTTTGTTTCGACATTTCTTTCATAAATACCTTCTTTCCTCATGGAATTGACTATTTCTCTCTCTCGCATATTTGGTTTTATTTCCTTTTATGGGTGTTTTGCAGTAAGTAAATTGTTACTAATGTCATATCACTTCTGCACTGTGCTATTAGAATTGCCATGCTACTGTGATGTTCTAACTGTATACAAAGTATTCAATACTATTTCCAAAACTGGAGAGGATACGAGACAACAAAAATAGATGCCCTGTTGATATAAGAAATTATTCCGTGTTTTAAAAAAACATAGATATAAGTTTACTTTATATTTACTAAAATGTGAAAATTATTTGTGAACCTTGATTTTACGTTAGCTACATGTTTATGGTATATGCTGAATTCAGTGGGTAATTTTGAACGTTATATCTTTTTCCAATCTATGATATTGGTAATTAAAAAAAAATAATAAAAGTTATGGATAGGAAGATTATGTTTCTGAAGGACGTAACCGTTGTATTCTTCTGTATATGTTTCGCGAAATGAAATGAGACACTCTTTGCAAGGCATCATGAAGCGCAATGTAAACGCCAACACAAAGCAAACTAACTAAAGTTGAATACTTAATTTTGTTTCCTCTTTCCCTATCTGGGATTGTATCATATTTCATACATCTGAAGGTTCTAAAGAAGCAAGATTTGTTTTGTGTTAATGATAATTTTGGGATTTCACAAAGATTATTTTCAATTGTAAGAGCAGCCTTATTAGTAAAGGGATATGCCCGTAAATGAGATATAACCCTTCTCAAAACCTCATACAAGAAGTCAACATCACCGCATCCCACTCAGATTGAGACATTATTGAGAAAGAGCATCTCCTTGGTCTTTGCGGACGTCGAAGCAGAGCAAAGGTGGGGAGAGAGACCAGTTGCGAGAAGGGTCCGACCTCGGTCAGTGCCGCTGCTCCCGCGCTTTGTTTGCTTTTAATAGAAGCGCCGCTCGATCCTCACCACCCGCCCCCACTTCGCCCGTTCCGGTGTATATCATCTTCAGTGGGCGGCTGTCCGGCGATGCCGTCGCCAACCTGCCGCTATTCACATGCAAATCCTACGGTAATAGCGAACAGAAGAGCATGAGGGGGCGAGCTCTGAGCGGAGCTGGGTTGGGAGAGGGAAAGCGGGGAGGGGTGGCTCAGGTTGAGTGGGGTGTATTCGACGGGGCTGCCTTGCAGCCGAGAGCGACAGTGCCAGCTGAAATGGAGGGAGGGGGAAAGAGATGTTTGGGTTAAAGTTCAGGTAGACACTAAAACCCCAAGGAGAAACGAAGGGAACACTATGAGAAATGAGGTAAGCTAAGTTTTCGAACGTTGCGTGCCATCCCAAGAAGTAACATTTTGCATTCAATCATATTTTGGGGAAATACTTCATCCAACCTTTTTTGCCGAGGTCTTCTAAGATCGGAATAAAATTATTAATAAAATAACGCTTTATTCTTATTAATGTTTTCATTAAACATAAAAAAGAAAGGAAATAGCACTTATATCATGTTAATCATGTTACCTGGCGGTGAGGTTCACCGCAATCTAAGAGATTTCTACTTATATCATGAACGTGTTGTAACGTAATTTCTTTCAAAGACGCAGTAAATTAAGTTATCAAATTTAACGTCTCAGCACAAAAAAGAAACATCATACTCCCTTCATGTGTCAAAGGTAGGACAAAAGCAGGTACGATCTTTTTCACGATGTGTAGTTGTGTGGTAGGGTTATCATGACATCAGCGTTATCAAGTACCTCATGAACAATTATAATGTAAGGAAAGAAAAATGAAATTACCTTATTGCGAAGTATAGAATGTGGCTGGTTTGATCAATGTTACCTTAAGGTAGAAAGGTTGTTCGGAAATGGGGAATAGGATGGAGGATTTCCGACCAGGGGTGGAGGCCGGAAAACAATGGAAATTGAAAATCCCCTGGGAGTGTTTTCGGGGCGACGGCTGATGGCCTCGTGTTTTCGTTCCATATGAGAATGCTTCTCCGCTCAGCACGGAGCGCGCAGTCTTCAATGACTTGAAGTAACTGCAGCCATGTCTTTGTGGAGAGCACCTCTGGTAGCTCCGGGCGCGGGATGAAACCCACGGCAGATGTCGATCCTCCGCCTCGCGTTCCCGTAATGGAGAATCAGTTCACCCGCACTAATTTTGCTTCTCCGAGGATAACGCGTTCTGCTCTCATCAAGAGTCAACTTTCGGACGGAAGAGACCCGTTCTTCCTTTCTGCATTCGGTTCAAGTGTATAACCCACTTAACTTTGCTTTGAACGTAAATGAAGAAACCCTCACTGTAGTTCAGTTCCGACGGTACATTTAGAATCTGTCAGACACAATGCTAAAATGTAGTTAGTAATGTTTAAGACAAAAATTAACAAGAATCAATCACTTTTTATAATAAAAAAACAATGAATTACTTGAGATATTCTATAAAATGACAAAATGACTTCATAACACTTAGTCATCACATCATACACAAATGTATCTCAGACTGTATTGCGTTGCTTTCTGTCCCCTCCATTTCGCTGCTACGTTGAAAATCTAGTCTTTCATAGATTTTCCCGTGCTCACTACTATTTTACGTTTGAAAGCCAGTTACGAGAGAGATTGAAACAAACAACATTATGAGCAATATTAGACGCTTGTAAATGGAAAACGTTACAGCCAAAACCATATTTTACATTCATTATTCATAATGAAAATTTAATGAAAAAATCATAGATTACTTGTTCAATGTTGCAACTAATGGTGCTTTTAAAAATAAAATTTTAGTCCAAATTAAGGTGCTTAATTTAGGTAAACCATAGTAAGTTCCAAATACTTAAAATATGGAGAGGTATTCTGTTAAAACCGCTAAAAGTGCCAAATAATTAAAACATGGAGGATGTTCGAAATGACGCATGTAATTTCCAAAAAGCATTCGTAATATCATGGATAGTACGTAAAGAGTGTGTCATACTTGATAACCGTTTTCTGTGGCATTGTGGCAAATAATTGAAAAAATTAAAAAGAAATATAATATCGATGTTCTCGTCTGTTATTACATCATACATGTCAGCCTCGTGACGCCCAAGCAATATTGAGCGTCATAACAATTCAACCGAAGGCACTTAGGCCGACTACCACAGCTCTGGTGTTGTCAAGAAGAATGTTTATCGCGGTCAAAAAATATTTTTGGCACTTAGAACGTTTTCCATTTACATTCCTTAATTACGATTTATTTTGTGATTAGATCACATAATAAAACTAATCACAACATGCCAACATTCCGATCATCTTTACTTTGGCCTTCATCACATGTTCCATCATACAGTACTGAATTACACAATTTATAGAATAAATATTTGCGACAAACACCTCGTTACGTCACATGCTTTTTCCTCGTCACAAGTCATCTCCTTGGCGAAACTCAGGACTGAGTGATTCTCTCATGGTGTGTCGCTCATGAGAAAAACTTCACGCATTTACTGCGTTTGCTTGTTATACATGAGAGAGAATCTTACACAGATAAAATGTTAGATATTGCACAATTTTACAAAGAGTTGTACTACACTACAAGAATTAAAAATTATAAGAACACCTTATAGGATATAGCACATACATTCAAAAATAATGTGGGCCAATGACGGAAATAATAAATGATGAAATGATAGAATTTATCTGAGATATTCAAGACCATGAATATAAAAAGGTATGAAGTGCTGAACTATTCTACAACTTCTTTTTATTGATTCCCTACCTATACGCCCTTAGTTTCTCTTGCATACTAATATTCTCACACAGCAAACTACAAGGCGCAGAAAGCCATCGGAGACCCCCAAATCCAAGTAAATTGAAACTTACAGGTCTTTGCCCTAGTGTCAATCGCTCAGCCAGGGTTTCTCGATCATTATAATATGATTTTATACAAAGGCAATCCCATTTTCATTCAAAATAGTTCATAATATCTAGGTTTGTCATTGACTTCCTGAACACATAAATTATAGGGGTGGAGTGAGACTATTCACGCCTTCTAATGTCCTGTAGAAACTTTAATTGTTCTAATTTGTTATTATTTCAATCACCTGGCGACGATTTAGAACGAAGTCGAAATGGTGTGAGCTCTTTTCACAAAAAATATATATTACTCGTCCATGAAAGGTCGTAAGTCTTTCATTATTTACTGCCTCTGCTATAACGGAAGGTCCGAAATGTTGTTTCTTGTTTGTAAAAGCATTTCTAAGAAAACGATCCAGCAAATATGAGGGAATGAGGAAAATTGTGGGTGGCCATGGGGTAATCGTAAATCAAAAGGGTTGCAAATAACATTTTCACTGAAAGTGATATTGCCTTTTCGTTTTATTAAACATTTTTGAAAAAAATGCAAAGATAAAGTATTATGTGGAGAATAATTAATTTTTAATTAGAAATAAAAACACTGAGCAAATCGGTTCATAAACATATTTTTCAGAAGATGTACTAGTTCATCAAATAGTCATCGCATTGAGATAAGGAAGTCTGGCAACAGCCGACAGAGTTCACTGAATTCCGAAAGCTTCAGTTAATAATAACATTTTAAATGTTTTATCAAAAGTAAGAATGATGATAATAGATGTATCAGAGAAGGTAAGAAATAGACAATACATCGGTAGATTCATTCAAAGGGTTTAATGATCTTAGGAAACGGAAACTGGATTAAACAGTTTAACTGTATCAGAATCCAAACAATGACTGAAAGCACTCGGTTACACTGCACCTATGCGCACGTTTATTTTCTTTAAGACCAAATTACGAATTATCATTTAATTATTTTATATGTATTCTCAAACATAGAAATCTCTTAGATTACGGTGAACCTCACCGTCAGGTAACAGATTAATCATGTTACGTCGAATGAAAATGGGAGACGGGATTGGGAGGTCCCGGGTTCGAATCCCGGTCCCGTCTCCCATTTTCATTCGACGTAACATGATTAATATGTATTCTCTTTACAATTTTTTAAATATTTAGTCCTTCATCTATTAGCCCACTGCTCTAAAGACACTTTTATACCACTATGTTATCACTATCAATGCAAGTCAATTTTCCTTTTTAATTAATTGTTTTCTTACAAAATTTATATATTTTCATAGTGTATTCTCTTTTCTACAATAATGAACTTACTGTCAAAACTGTAACGAACAGCGTATGACTACGCGGATGACATTCTAATTTCCTCTCCGGAAGCAAACAAGGAACCATACCATCAATTAGGATCAAGAACCCTAAAGCAGGGGCAGATTTTACTTTTCAGTACTATTAAGATGATAAAAAAGTTAGCTTTGTTATAATGACACCCAAACAGAGTTGTAAAAATGGAATATAAAAACGTTTTTGCTCAACTATGTAGCCTTTTTAAATCTTTGAATTATTCGGAAAATATTGGTTATAAATCATTACTATTAAAATAACTACGAGTACATTCGAGATTAAATATTGCAATAGTATGAATGCTACCACCACCCCTGGGCAAGAGTCTAGACAGCCTGTCCTAACATCATTCATTGGAAAATTTCTTCTTGTCTTTAATTTACCAACTCAAGCTTTCCATATAATTCATATGAACATTTAATTACCATTCAGCATTTATTTCCTCCATGCAATTTCTTTAACTTCCGTGATAATTTTCAAAATTCTTGTAAGTTTAAAATCTAATAATTTTTATTCTCTTAATCCCTTGAATTCTTCAGTTATTTGAACAGAAATTATCTCTCATTATTGATATGCTACGCATTCTCTCTCTGTGTGTGTGTGTGTGTTCGTCGCTTCTACACCTCTCTATTTTTTCTTTTTTTGTTTATTTGAACTCTAGTCAGCACAACTTAACAAGGATCTTTCCGCATGCGACCTGTATGTAGTACTATGGTTAGGAATTGCAAAACCCGTTTCAAGATACATCTTCCACCACTTCAAGTGTTTCACATGATGAAGCCATTCATACCCCTTTCCCATATTCTGTATTAATGGTGCATTCCATTGCTTAGTTTCTTCTGAGTCAGAATTCTGAAGTTCTCAAAACTCCCTAAAATCTAAATTCCATGCATTAAACATAAGCGGAACCTGGCAGAGAAATTCTCTAAATTCAGTATTAGTTTGTGTTCTCGCCTTCCGCGAGCCGACAGAAATATGAATGCAGGTGATGGAGTTGGAATATTAATACGCAAAAATATAAAATTTAAGTCGAGTATATTTTTTGTAGAAATCAATTTAAAGAACAAAACATGCATTTTAACAGTTGTATCCAGTCCCTCTAAGCGTAGTTGTATGCATGACCTCGACGAATTATTCTCAATATTTTGCAACTAAATTTGAATTATTATAATCGTGATGGGTGAATTAATTTGAGATGTAAATATCGTAAAATATGTATTAATTATTTAATATGAGTTTAAAAAGTTGATTTACGTATTTTTCGCAAAAAAGTATAAACCAAGAGAGAATATTGTGCGAAAGTTATCATTCAAATGATACGGAAAACAGTATGGTGTAACTGTGTGACAATGCTGTTGAACATGTAGTAATTATAAACGCACAAAACTTGAGCTTCTACATGACTGGAAAACTAAATTTATCGTGCCGTTAGTATAATAGCACCCCGGGACCGAGCACTTTTTAGGCATGTTTCGCATGGATATGTACTAATGAAAACTGCGAACTAAGCGTGAGGGAGGTAGACAGCTGCCTTCCGATATCTTTATAAAAGGCCAAGTGAGCTTATATGCTTCGTGTCCAACAGCGTGTTGCACCCTACTGTTTTACACATAATTTAAATGAGAACTTTCGCACAATATTATCTCTTAACTTAAACTTTTTTTTTTTCGAAATATACGTAAATCAATTTTTTAAACTCATATTCAATAATTAGATATATATTTTACGATATTTACTCTTCGATTAAGTTTATTATCAGCGAATTATAATTATGTTTACAAGGAACAACAATTACGTTTTGGAACCATTGTTGGCCAGTACAAAAGACAAGAGATAATTATATGATGCGGGTTATAAAATAAATTAATTATGAATTTAATGAACTAATAAACTATATAAGGATAACAAAAACTGATATATTGTCAAGTAATAAGTTTATATTACTCAGTACTGTGCAAAGCATGAAGGTTTATTACTTATTTATGAGGAATATTTTTTATTTACAAGTAATGCTGAGGATGCTTCAAATTTTGCGTAGTATATATAAGAATATGTTGGAGTTGAGAGACTAAGAAAGGATATGTCATTGTACGAAATTAAATAAAACAATATTTTCATACTTCTAAACTCTTTTTTCACGTAACTATGCATTGTATCTTTTAAAAGAGCTGCCGTTTGATGGTAAAGAACGGTCGCGAGCTCTGTCGGTGAAAAAAGTAAGTCGGAAAATTACCGTCCCTCCAAACCGAGTGGGTTCACCTCCCTACTACACCCTGGTCACGACTCTTAGCAGTATTTTCACTATTAATGATCAGGAACCACTACGGGTAATTTTATTGTATGTCTGCAGGTAGGAAAATTGCTTGGAAATGTTAATAGGGCAAACTCAGGAAATAAGGGCAGTAATTATGAGGTTGTTCATGTTCAGTTGGATACCATTCTGGGGAGAGATAAGTGAGATCAACACTTTAATACATTTTCTTTTCGAGGAGGACGAAGACGAAGTACTATTTCTGGTATGTGGATCGATTACTGTCAAAAAGTGTGTATTCATGGAATAATTCCGGTTTCCAGTAAACCTAAGCACGATTTGATCTACCTTTCTCATGGCTTGAATATCCTTAAGGATGTAAATAAAATAGAGTATCAAGCTTTCAAGAATTAAGATCAATTCAAATTTATTATTGCTGAGTTAAACATTTCGTTGCATCTCGTTTTTTTTTAATTTAATAATAAATTTATTGTCAAAAAACAGTACAGACTGCGTATGACCACGTGGAGGACAATAAACTAATTTACTCTCCGGAAGCAAGCAAGGGACCATCCCATCAATTCCGATCAAGGGCCCTAAGGCAGAGGCGGATTCAAAAATTTCAGCAAAAGTTCCAAGATAAGATAAAAAGTTAGCTGCGAGTTATAATACTAATAGAATGTAATGTTTGTAATTTAATGCAAATATGTTTGTAAATTTACATGTACAAGTTATTATCGAACTATAGATTATTCTGAGTATAGTGATTAAAAATCATAAGAATTGGAATAACGCTAAATTCACGATTTATTGTTACAATAAACACGCCCTTAAAACTGGAGAACCTGTATAAGAAATCCGCCTCTACCCGAAGGAAAAACGGAGAAAAACCCGGGCCAGGATGATGTCGAAGGTCGTTAATGTCGAAGTTCTTTACACAAAACCTCTATGTCTCAGGGGTAGTTGTAAAAACGCAGGGTAATTTAAATAGAGGAAACAATGTAAGAAATTTCATATCTTAAATTTTTGTTACGGGAGATTTATGAAGCAGAATAGTAAATTATAATAATGTGCTTAAGAGAATATTTTCTACAAACAGACACACTGAAATTGAGGCATGAAAGAGAAACATTCTAAACTAGTTTACAATTACATCGCCTGACCCTACATAAGTACATGTTTCTGGTTAAGGATATCATTACTTAGGTATTTCATACTACCTAATCATCTCTTTCATATATATAAATGAGAAAATGACTCCCATTGGTAAGAAAACATTGACTGGAAATACCCAGAAACAAGTTCTCAAATAATCTATATTTAGGTCCTAAAATACTTCATTGAATAAATTTCAACTATTTAAAACTTTTTAAAATATGAAATCGTGAAACTATTTGTTAACGAACTATTAATATTTTCTAAATTTTCAGACTAAAATTTTAACTCACAGAATTTAAACATTAAAAATTATTAAGAGTACATCAAATGAATTATTTTTCGAATAAAATTCGTGGAAATACTAAATAACAACGTGCATTTGACCATATATACAATGTAAGTAACTGTGGATGCCACCAGAAAGGTAAAATTGTTTACACCGTGTGATTGTTCAGTTTTATATCCCTGGAAAAAGATCTTGCGTACGGTGCAAATCCGCGTATGTAATATTGTTCGCAAAGGGTGAGCATCAATTCGAGAACACTCGAGCTCACGTTCAGCGCAAAGAATCAGCTCAGAACAAAGCATGAAACCCGAGACACGAAGCAAACTCTTTGAGCGGAGAGGAGTCAAGAGGAAGGGAATTGTCTGAGGTAGCTGAAAAAGCGACAGCATCGTTCTCCTCTCTAAGGCAAGAATCACAGCACGTGGACTAGCCATTGTATGCCAATTTGCAGCTGTATGTTATTTCGATACTCGGGTTTCGGAGTCTGAGGTTCTATTTGTCTGAGGAAACAAGGCATCGGATTCGCGAGCAAAGAGGACAAGAGGCGACGCCACGCGCTGAAGTAGCGAGAAGGGAATGAAAAGGAGGGTTCCGCTAACTGAAGAAATGGGTAACCCGAGGTATTGCTTCCTGCTTTTGCGACGAAGGAGAATATGTTTGACGGAGTGAAGAGTATCATGAGGAATGAGAGATCGGTTCTAGTAGGCGAGAATAATGGGACAATAGCAGTAGAGCAGTCGGTGTTTTTCTCAGAAACGATTTATGAGAAGAGAGATTCTGGAAAACTCTATAGAATGTACAGGAGGATAAAACACGTCCCATTAAAGTAGGATGTGGAAAGTGTCATAGAATGGAAGTTCAAAAAAGTTTGTAAAATACGATATAGATTGAAAAGAAAAAAGATTTTTATACAGGAATAAGTGGAACGGAATTATGTAGGGTTCGACTAAAAATTCACAGAATACGAGAGGGATATGCCATTGGTTAGAACTACGGGATAAAATGGATGAGACTCCAGACAGATGGAGGAAATCCGTAGTGTGGGGTGAGAAGGAGATTGTAAGACAAGCCTATTGGTGGAACAGCAGAGCTTCTGAAAAGGTGTAGCAGCCGAGCGAAGTGGAGCTCAACTGAAGACAACATCCGATGGAAACGAAACGTTATCGCACCTTGCCACCGTTGAAATATCATTGTTCTATCTGTTGGAAGCAGTTAAATCTCCTCGTGCCAAAGATCTGCTTTCTCTCTCGTCTCTCATTTATTCCTCTCTCCCTTTTTCGTTTTTGCTTACTTCCATCTCAGACCGAGATCCTATAAGATCTCGCCGTCCATAAATCGTGCTGAAACACGGGTTCTGAAACAACGAATATTCCGAATTAAAAGTCTATCTGTTTCTCTCTTGAACAAAGAGAGGGAAGAAATGCGTTTCATTGCCAAGTTAATCCAAAAGAGTCCAGATATCTTTTGAAGGCTGTCCGGTTCAGATTCAGTTATTTTAGATATCAGACTTCAATTGTCGAAAAAATTGTTTATCAACGATCCTTCGTGAAATTACTCGTTCACACTGATTTTTGTCGAAATAATTTTCTATATCAGACGGATCAAATGAAATGAACTTTTTTTCATCTCAATTAAATGGAAAAATATTCCTTACTAACTAGAAATCAAACTATTTTATCTTCATTAATTACTTAGGTTAAGCGAATGGAGTGAGTATACCATCCAATCATAACACGTATATCCTGATTCATAAAATACATATAAATTGTGTTATTGACGTAGGGACTCCTTAAAAAATAAAGCTGATTGTAACGGTTATGTATTAAAAACATTATTTGAAAATACACAAAGAAAAATATTACCTAACATTCACTACTATTCATGATCTCCATAACATATGAATTTGAATGAAATATCATGAGGAATGCAAATGGAAAAGATTCGAGGCACAAATAAAGAACATTCATGTATTTGCACATCGTAAATAATATTAATTTAAAAACATTTTCATTGAATTCACAAAAAACTGATTACATTAAAATTGATTAGAGAAAAGAATGGAAAAATCAGCCAAGATAACTGTTTTGATGTTTCAACTAAAGGTGCTTTAGAAATTTAATTTTATACAATTTTTTTGAAATCGTTGTTAGTACCCAATTATTAAAATGTGGAGAATGTTCTAAATGCCTCGTGTGATTTTGAAACGCACTCCGAGTGTATGTACCAAGCCTATAAACCATCATTTTGCCAGGAGTTACGACAAACTATCGAAAAATAAAAAAATACAAGATATTAATATCGATTTTCCCGACTGCTGTTGTATAATAAAAAATACACTATAATAAAATTTAGTTGAAAGACATTTTTCATTTACGTTCTGCGGTTACATGTTTTGTTGTTTCTGGTTACATGTTTTCATTCTTCAGGTACCTCATTGCTGTTCGTTCATTTCGTGCCGTTCATGGTATTTATTTGATCCATATCATCCGGTATTTTGTTTCCTATTATCTTACATAAATGAATCCGATTATATTGACCGTGACTTTCAACTCATCACGAAACGAAACAAAACAAAACAGAAGAGGCATCAACCAAAAACCTTTCTAGGGTTGCATTGTATTCATAATGTATATTGTTAGCAAGTAAAATTCTTTCGATCTCTTTCCAATTTTCATCTTCTGGGGTCTACTTGTGCGTACCCCATTATGATGCGGTTTATCACATAATCGCGTTCCGTTTTCGCATGTTCAGCTTTATCCACGGATCCTCGAATGTTTCGGGCGCTACTCGCAAGCTTAACCTGAAGCGTGAAAATTTGTGCATCGGTTTTTCATTGTTATTTTTTAAACATTTGAAACATATTTTTTACTCCTTTACATCAGCAACGGTGTGTTTACATAATGAAATATAAATTTGTGGCTATTTTGGTTACTACTGCTCGGTATTTATATACCTCCGTACACGACGATTAATTTATTCGCATTAAAAAAATAATTAAATAATTTTAGATTAACAAAATAAAATGCCACATTTGACGCTTTGGAAGAATGACACAAAATTAAATAAACACGCAGTCGACCACAAAACTACGTTCTCCCTTCGCGGCGTATCATATCAAGTCAGAAAGAGACTTATTCTAGTGCACACCATCTTCTTTCCCGAGGGAATCCGGTACTTCGCAGCGAACAACGACGCATTCATCAAGGTTATGTCTATATGCGCATGTAAGCATTTCAATTCGAGAAGCAAGCGCACACCGGCGGATGAGATCCGTGCAAGGTTTAGGTCCATGTGAAAGTTGCATGTCTCACGAGCGAGGGGAGCGCGGCCCGGTGGCGACGGTGGCGGACGGTGAGATTCGCGAGGAACACGTGGCATTCATTACAAACCCCTGGAGTTCGAGTGTTGCATGGAAGAGAAAGAGTAACACGAGTCGAATTCACGCTCGTCGTAGATGTAGCGCAGGTTTTAACGCAGGCGTAGGTGTCGCGCAGCCACGAATTCTAATTCATTATTGACGAGCGGGTGTCGGATTTATCATCGCTTTCCTTCCTATTGTGATGCGTAAAAAGAAAATTGCGGATATAAAAACTAATGTAACATATATTTGTGTGTTAACTATCAAGCATACGCGTTTGAGTTTCAATGCTTTTATTTCTGACAATAACAACAAAGTATACAAACATTGACTTTGCAAGCCGCCAACAACCATCAGCGAATCTACTGAACGTCTCTACATAACATCCGCACACCAATAAAATAGAATATATATATATATACCCAAAACATACCCTGTCAAGTTATATACTACATATATATTTTATCCCTACACAAGTTAAGGGATGTATGAATTTTTGGAGAAGCGTCAAATAGACTGACCAGGAAGAACATAGAAACATCGTTTGAATATACGTTACAATTCCAAACGGGTTTTTCTTATTCCATTCACAAGCATATGTCCGTTTTTGTTTACACAAGATTGATATCACTCCAAGGATTGATTTATATGTGGTAAAACGTGTATTATGTTTAATCGCTTAAGAAATTATATACAATTAGTATATAAGTTTTCATTACTTCTAAGTTGAAGTTGTAAGTTTATTAAATACGGTGTAACATCGCATCAGAAAAGTGACTCATCGATTACGACAAGGAGTCGTCTTTGTATAGGTCTATGTTCGATAAGCTTTCTAGTATTTCACGATAAATACCTTTCATCATCAGGACTGTTTCATACATACCGGTACGTCGATCAGTCTGTTCTCTTCTTATGGTATAAACCTCACCAAGAGTTGGCGGAAAACTGAATATTACGATACCAATAAAAAACAGTCGACGTATACCTATGAACCTCTAGGATACATGACGTGACCATCCTTGTAATTTTTCATCTAATCAAGCAAGAACCCTACTTGAAATCATGAATTATAGTGATAACTTATTACCAAAAATCGCTGTACGACATTTTTCTTCCTCTTTCAGATTTTTATGAATAGGCTAATGGACCTATCTCTTGAAATATCATTAAGCTTCAACACCATCAAGGGGGTTTCTGCTACCCTCCTGTCATTTCAAGAATAAAAAATTACTCTCTTGACCTCACAAGGAAAAATCCATTGTGTACTCACAAAATTTAAGGACGTAAACGCCATTATTGACCTAATTTATGTCATCAAAGGATTACACTGTAAAGACTAGAATATGCTATAATAATTAGTTTCAAATCAAGAAAGGTTGGCCAAACTGATTCTCGTGGTAGTGAGGTATTGAAGTCAGGAATTCATATTCTTGTCTTGGTCCGCTTCCGATGATGCCATGGCTCTCTCACCCCACCTATACCTCCAACCCTGCTTTCAATTCGTGGTCTTGATGGCCGTTGACTTTTCCGCAATCGACACTCTCCGTGATTTATCGCCCATCAGGCGCTATGGTCGATACGCCAAACGACCTCCACCTACTCCCACACCCGTTCTCATGCCCCTGCCATAACTTTCAACATCGAAACGTCCTCCCTCTTATTGTGTCTCCTTCGTCTTCTATTGACCTTCCGTATAATTTTCATCATGTTTACTCAAATAAATTGTATAATTTTTTTTCTCATTTTTGTTTGAGATTTTTTGATAATAATACATAAATGACTGAATTACTTAAGTTATATTGTAGTCTATAAAATATCGGAAGGTGGTTGACTACCCCCCTCACTCTGTCACCACTTCATCGTTTCGAGACATCTTGACCCAGAGGTAATCCCTGACATCACAAGCATTTTATTTTGAAGTTGATAAATAAAGATTAAATAATGTATATCGTGGTATGTCTACCAACGGAGATACGACATATTTAAATAAATGAAAATAAATGATATTGACAACAACAGTATAATCATCTTTACGAAATGAAAGTAGAGCGATTGTTTGAAAACGGTTGATGTTTGGAATAATTTTCTCACATTTTGGGCAGAATCCAAAATTAACCTTTTTTTCTCTTCCTTTCACGGGAAAAAAATTATTTTTAATAACTTATCAAGTAGGTGAATGAAGGTGTTAGTGGAAGTGAAAGGTGATGTGTCACGGAGCGTCTCCGGGTCAAGACGTGTCGGAATAGGAAGGTAGCCAGCCGCCCGATATGTTGTAGACTGTACATTGATGTGTCTGTGGAATTTTAATTACTTAAATCACCAGTAGTATGAAAACCGGGATAAGAAAACCTGACTGGAGTAATGTTTGAATACTAATAATGTAATAATTGAAAATAATGTAATATACGGGAAGGGATTCTTATGTCATAATGAACGTTATTAATCTATCTCCTAGTTTTCCATTTTCACATATTTTCAGAGACATTTCTAAAACATCTTCTCGGTTTCTCTGACATTATCTGCTGTTCAATGTGGACTCCAAGTTCCAAATATCTCTGAAAATATAAGTGCTTTCTATGGATCTTTCTGCAACTTTTAGTGGTATATTTCATAAATGCCTATTTTTTAATGGAGATCTAAATGCATTTGTCTATATGTATACAAGATGATTAAGTTTAATATGAAGCATTTCTGTTTAATATACCGACGTAACCAACCAGACAGTTTAAGAGTAGTAAGATTCTATGACTAATATCGTGGATACATTATACTCCACAGAGGGCATATACGTTTACATGTGTGAGTACTTATTCCGTTTTATTTTTCCAATCTCCTTGCCTAATATAACTCCACATTATTTTCCTATCGTAAATCGGGTTATGTCTAGGAATTATAACGGATCAAAACCTTAATCAATATTTTACCCTGCATAGGCGATAAAACAATAAAACGTGAAGAGGACAAGAGATGAGGTGGAAAGTTCGTGGTTACAATTGCGTTTACAAAATAATAACTAAAATTTAGAACAATGTATTCTGAAATCAATTAAACGAGATTTAACGTTTTAAATTTTATAGTCAGAAAAATGCCCATTTTATGACACGTAGATATTAAATTTGTCTTTTCATGGAATGAAATGCTTTCATAGCGCACACAGGTTTTGCCAGGCGCGGAAAAGTAATTAAAGACAAGTTATATAGAGTATTCCGCTTCGTTAATCCCCTAAGTTTAATTATTTTTATCTCGTATGGTAACAGATACGAATGCTACAAAAACAAAGATAATTTTATTTGTTTCGAAAGTATTGCACTCACTTTTGTAGAGCTGTATCTGGTCTGATGACGCTGTAGACGCAGAAAGCTCTGTCTGCAGTCAATTTGTTTCCTTTATGTCTCTAAAACAAAGAAACATTATCTTTTAGTTATTTTGTCTCAATGTATTGTATCTTGTTTTCATAGTTAAATATTTAGAAATTTTAATTGATTACCCCAGTAATTAAATCAACATTAATGAACTATTACATATCATATCTCAATTGAAATTTCCGATTCCAACGATACATGAATAGAATATATGAATATGAGGCTCTCCTTTTTTAGAATCGCGTGAAGAAAAAACTTATTTTTGGATGTGTGTTTTAAAGATCCAAAAACGATCCAGTAAGGTAAAATTTAGAGTCCCAAAATAATTTCATGGAATCCAATATTAAACTCACACGAGTATATCAATACATCAGTTTTGTTTATGATGACGAATAATGTCTATAGAAAGGGACCGAAATTTGTTGTTAGTTTTTGAATTTCCAAAACATTTCGATAGACGTTTATATCCTTTTGAAAACTGGAACATACCATGAAGTTGATAATTTCCAGAATGAGCGTTATGAAAGCCTGCATCAGCCTCCATGCTTTTGGTATTGAAAAACGCATTAGTCCAGCCACTCACTACGCTCATTCAAACAGTACGACACAATGTTTCCTTTTTCAACATTCTGTTGAAGTACTGAATAGACCATGACCAGAATTACTCCCGACTCATATTCACGAATTGAATATGAAAATGTTAAAGTATCAATGTAATGATACAATCAAAGGTCTCCTGAACAGAATCTCCAGGAAGAAGAGTATGGCAAGGCAAGAACAGTAAAACATCAATTGATGCCGGTTAAATTCATTTTAGGGAATTGATTTCAAACAAAATGTTTTAAAATCATATATTTACAAATAAAGTAATTGATATTTTCGAGAGAATATAATAGTTTTCACTATTTCTCCATTTTTTTAAACTAGAGTATAGAAAAAAGTTTTAAAGATGTATTAATATAATATGTAAAAATAAAAGGCAACAAATTGAAGGAATATATTACAAAGTAAGGTACTGACTAATTAAGAAACGATAGATTTTTGAAAATATGTTTCGATATACCTTTATTTTCATAAAGTTTGCATTACTTAAACGTTTTATATTTTGTGACAAAGAGAGAAAAAAATATAGAAAAGTTTCATTTTCAGGTATCTCAAATATAAACATACGACGTGGAAGAGATTTTGAAGCAAAAAGATGAAATGTGGAGAAATTTGAGAAAGAAATACGAAGGGGAAAAAAATTTTTTTGGTCAAAGTTTATCAGGTCCTGTCTTATAAGAACCATCAAGAACTAAACAAGACTTATGTAAATTGACTGAAAGACATAGAATGAGCATTTTCATATGCGAGCTGTGTTTAACAAGCATAATACTTGTAATTTCCACGTCTGTATAATATTCCAACATAAACATTAACTGTATCTATGAGCATAATATGAACAATTAGAGTTGGTTTCTTCACACTTTGATTATAATGGTATGTTCCGCTTCAGTTGTAGAGATTCCAATGTACAGATTGTGATGAATCTGTCTTAAAATATATCATCCCATTTCGCAAGATTTACTAGTGTTTCCTTCTACTTACTCCCGACACTGTCCAAGACAGCGACCACATTAGTTAACAGTATTGCATCTTATTATCTGTATCACAAAAACTGTCAATTTTATAAAACACAAAACTGAAATACAACGGTTTAAAAATTTACAACTTGTCCGTACCCACGCAGAAATCGCCGACGTTGATCCCACTTTCAATGCTTTTAGACGTCGATATCGAGTCGAAGGACGACGTCGAATAAACGACGCCGTATTTCCCGGAATTTGAAGTCGAGACAACGTCATGATGCGACGTCGATAATAAACTACGTTGTTTCTTCGTCGAAAGACGACGTCGAATAAACTACGCCGTCCCAACGTCGTATTTCCTGGAATACGAAGTCGAGACAATGACGTTATGCGATGTCGAGACGGCGATAGTAAACTACGTTGTTTCGACGTCGAGATCTTGTCGAATATCGACGTTGAGATGACTCCGTCATAATACTCAGTTATAATAATAAATATAATAATTATAATTGTAACAGCGCATATTGTGGGGGCGACCCGTAGCGTAGTGCCTAACGCACTCGCCATCTAACTCACCATGTTCAAACCCGGTCCGATCCAAGTGGAATACGAGGTGGTAGGAAACACTAGTACATGGTGTTCACGGCAGGCTTTCTCGGGGTTCTCCCGCTTCCCCTGCCTATCATTCCACTCATAATCATTCACCCCCATGCCATTCATAATCACCGCTTCAGGGCAGGCAGGAAAGGCATCCGGCACCCTGGTATGAAACCATTCGCCGACCCCACATGAAGTGGAAAAAGGCTGGGTTAAAGAAAAGAAAGAAGTAATAGCGCATATTGTGACCCATTTCTCTTTGGATGATCGGAACCACATTCGACGTTCCGTCTTTCACAGACACAGTGGAAATTGGAACTCTACTTGGGTGCATTTTACGCCAAGAATTAATTTTGCCGAGAACATCCTATCATTTACTTGTTTACGGCGATTACTAATTTACTTCTTTACTATTCATGGTACCAATATTACGACAGAGCAATGCAAGACGATAAAAACTTAGCTTTTATCACCATGTTGCAGTGGTTCAGTACTCGCCTTGATGGAAAGGACCCTGGTTCTAATCACACCGCAGTCGGACTTTGAAAGACGGAGATTGTAAAACAACATTCTTGTCGGAATGCGTGTCACAAGTCATAGAATATGATAGGACAGGTAAGAAAATGGATAATCTCTATAAAAATTGTAATAAAAATGACAATTCAACATATTCAAGAAAGTCGTTCGACGACGTTGTTTTGGCGTCGTTATCCAGCGTTGAATAAGCGATTTTTTTCGACGTCGTGAAGACGTCGTTCTCCGACGTTGATCCACGTTATATCCGTACGCATTGGCAACGTCTTCAGGACGTTGTTTTTCGACGTTGTCATGACTTTGACGAAGTTGAAACGACATCGTTACGACTCGAAATTTCTACGTGGGACAAGAAATAAGTTGAACAAAATAAAGTTTTACGTGCGAGTCCCAGTGCAAGGATACAGTACTGAGAAAAAGGTGTATGAACGGTTATCAAAGTTTCTTTTCTTTACAATAGTTAGAAATAGTTACATTGCAGATTCTGCTTCTCGGAAAAGACTTTTGCCTAGATTATCAAAGTTGTTCAATGAACTTCAAAATAAGTTTTATGTGTCAGTGTTTAGTAAATATAAGTTCCGTTTTGAATATGCCAACGCTGATTAAAGCATAAAAGAGACGGAGAGGCAAGTTCTAAGAGGTTCCTTGAGAAAACATACAAGAAGGTGACAAACAGAGAAACGAGAATAAAAGAGGTATATAGCGACGACGCACATTGGGAAAAATTCATCATAAAGCTGCACACAATTAAAATGAGAAATTTAACATGTATGACTAATGAAGCAAAAGATTTTCAAAACCGATAGTTGAATAATTAAAATGAACCACATAAAAGTCAAAAATCACTTACTTGCGTTCTTCATCAAGCTCCCAAGTTGTCAATTTTTCGAAGATTACATACTGTCGGGAAACCGAGAATATTCGAATTAATACCCAATTAAAATCCGAAAAAGAGAATCATCACGTGAATGAAGTAATCTATAAAATAACTAAATTTTACTTTAACCTGTAAGTACGGCTAAAAGTATTACCATTATGAAGAAATATAATGATAAATAAATTTCAAATCGTAAAGGAATTTGAAGATAAAAAATGCTCTGAACTGTTTCGTTGGAAAATTGTATGTGTTGATTTTTAATGAATTAAATGAAATTAACGCCTTTCGGTATCTCGCATCGAGAACTACAATCGAAGTAGTGATTTGTAAACGTAGAAAACATCGTTTTTATTACAATCAAGTTTTTCTATTTACTTGTCAGACACATTTTTGTATTTGAAATAAATATCTAAATTCCTAAAAGAAATCTTCAAAATTTATTTAAAAAAATATTTTTATTTGAACTTTTTTTTTAGAAATTTTTTTCTAAATGTCTAGAAAATTACTATTTATCAGCCATATTTACTATGTTCGGTTACTTTTCTGTTCATTCAATTAATTTTAAATGTACTTACTTTTGAAACCGAATGTACGGCTCAGATAAAGTTGATTATTGTAGGAAGTCGTCTGATGTCAACAGATTGATTATCACAAACAAGAAAAGATTTTATCCACCTGCCATCGTCAATTGCGGAGACCTCTTTCGCCGCACGGTGGCCATCTTTCCTGTCATTGTTGTAAATTTGATTACTTGAACTTTTCAATATTTTGATTATCATACATGGTTCTCATTTTTTCAATTATTGCCTTTCAATTCCTTGTCAGAGACCCAGATAATTACCCAATATGTTTCCTGGGAATAACAAAAAGCTTTTATATTTTGACCAACTTTCCTGGATTTGGAGCCAGCGCGCATTGTCCGCAACCGGTCAAATGAAATTCCTGAAATCACTCGTGCAGTGCATAAGACGAATTCATGTTGCTGGATGTGGGGAATGGAATTAGGTACAAGGAATGGTTGGAATGGACAAACAAAAGCTCTCACACAGTATAATGTGTGAGAGGCTTGAGGGTTTGAGCGGAAGGATAACTGTGTGGTGACCGGATTCACCAAGAGACTCGCAGAATTCCTAGCAGAAATCCAACCACCAATCTCTTGAAATGACCTAAAATTGTATCACTTGAGAGTTTCTAAACAAATTTACAAATTAAATAAACAATAATTTCTTGTGAAATATTACTGGAGAGGGATCTTACGACGCTTTTCGTATTTGGAAAATTATATTAAATGTTCTGCAGGTATTGTATCTGAGAGCACATTCCTGTAGCTAAGGACATGAGAGGGAAGAGCTTTCAGTACTACTCAGTAAACAGAATGAAATTCAAGAGAAAATTTATTTGAAAGCTGCAGATTCATCACTACATTTCTCAGCTATCAGATACGTTTAAATGTTCTCAAGAGAATAAGAAATTTAATTTAATAGTGCTAGCAATACGAGGATAGGAAATAATTATATCAGTTTCTCCTAAAACATGCTTCCAGTATCTAATGTTTTCTCCTAAATATGAATCTCTTTTATCACGAAAGAGTTTTTAAATGTTATTGTAGAAGCATTACAATCTTTATCATAATTCTTATTTATTCATACTAAATTTTACTCATGTTCATGATTTAAATAAAACCCCATATGTACTGAAGTCGTAATATTATAGCCCGAATACACCAAATAATTCATACTAGAAAAATATCATTGAACTCCGATAATTCAAAGAAAGTAAAATGTTCGGAATATTTTGTGTCAATTTCTCAATCTACACTAGCTAAGTGTAGAGGAGTATAAATCTCTCTTCACGGACTTTTTCTTACCCGGCCTTAATTTCATTTTCATTCGCCGTCGTTGCCTACTACAGACCCTTCTTCTGCTTACTACCTCTGAGTATCCTTCGAATCATCTCCCCCTCCCCCATTCGCGATACCGTGTGCGATTAACGCCAGCGTGTGCATAATGCAGTGCACGGTGTTCCCCATTCATGAGTTCTTTGATTGCAGCTTTCACCTTGCGCCAGGCTTATTTATTTGCTCGTAGAGGTTTTTACGGCGGATGACATAAAATGAATAATAAACGGCGTGGCGGGAACACGCGCCGTGTTCCAGGAGGAGCTCGGTGAAGAGAGAGGTGCGCGGCGAGGAATGGGCGGAGGCACGTGGGGAAATGAGATTTTGTCGAGTGCGCGTCACCTGGTGAAAGAAAGATAACAAAGCCATGATAACGAACAGAATATTATATTACGAAACAAGACCGATCATGATTCGATGCTTTTAATAAATGGTGATTCTAGGCGAGGTCATACCATTGTTTGTCAATCAAAAAGAGATACGAAAATGTTTCCTCTAGCTACCGGGCGCAACTTTCCATTTGTAGCACATTTAAGTTGGCAAGGTAAATTTTAATTTTACAACTGTACAGATAAAATTATTGTTATTATTATTATTATTATTATTAATTCAGTATTATTAAAAACCTTTATTTTCAATTCGTTTTCATTTTAAAATCATTATCACAAGACATTTGGTTTTGAACAAGAAATATTTATTCAAATTTTCAACCGGAAAAAAATTTACTATAAATGTGGTTTGTTAAACTCGACAGTTGCAAATTCTATTAAAAGAAGGACAGGCCCCATCTGATTTAATAATACCCTTTCGATGATTTTTACTTTCATTTATTATTTAATAATTTACCGAGTAGCCCGAGAAATCTTTGAATTGGATCATTCATTAATAATTCCTTTACTTTTACCCGTGAAAGATGCAACACATTGGTCATCATGACAGGGGGAGTCGTCATGTCAGGGGGAGGGGATTACTTACAACCCCCAAACAAACAGGACTAGCGGAAGAAGAAAGTGAGCCTTCAGTAGTTGAAATACCTACTTCATGGTGGAAGATTATTTTCACAGTAAACAGAGTCAAACTTACAATCTACGACTTGGTGCTGAGAATTCTAGGGATAGCATCGCAAGGGCGGCTCAGAGCATTTCATGAGTACAGCGCCGAGTTCCGGAGGAAGTGCTGAGTTTAAGAAAGGGTGCCCAAGAAGGTCTCTTAAGTGAACGTAAAAGAAAAGTGTTATAGGTAGTCACAAACCGAGCCCAAATAAGGTGCATTAACTGGGGCATAAAGGAAAAGTGAATAGATGCTTGCCGCTCCCTCACAGCATCAGACAGCCCTGCAACTCCTCTCTGGAGTAAAGGTGTAGGCTCGATTTACAGCACTCAAGAGCTGACCACGTCCTAGTCTGTAACACAAAATCCGGGTCCTCCCCGTATTATTCTTAGTATAGTTTAGGATCAATTCAACCAAGACAGGCAAATTGATGACGTTATAATCACAATATTTTAAGATGTTATCTACCTGTTGAGTTAAGAAATCGATATAATTTGAAACTTATAAAATGCGCGGGTGGTGCGAATATTTATCAACATGGAATTGAAATTATTAATTTTCATTAATATTAGAATGCGATTTGCAATTCAGCTACTAAATTAAATTCAAATTAATAAGCAGTTTTATTATTATCGCACACTATGTGACATATCATTGAGCTAGTTAACTTCCATTGTCAAATATTAGAAAAATGACACTAAATTTTTCGCAAACTGATGTAGAGCTTCTTCATATATATTACGTTGACCTCCTAAAGAATTCTCTCTCTTCAGTCATGTAAACACATAAATAAAAGCAATTACTACGAGAAAAAATTATTTTATGTTACATCTTAATTTTGTTTCAATAACTTTCCAGTACAATAAATGACCTTAAGCTATATTACCGTTGAGAACTATTTGTGAAAACAAATATTTACAATTCTCTTTGCAAAAAGTCAAAGCTGTTACTGTGTTTGACACCAAAGAAGAAGACACGTTGGGATTGCGGTTCTCCAGAAACACTATTACGGAAACTAGACATCCCTATTATTATGGAGAGAAACATTTTGAAATGCAAGCATCACATGCAAATTGAAATTGAAAACATTAATTTAAAATTGAAATATAGTTTTTCTCTACCAACACAATATACTAATTGTATTTATGAAATCAAATCTTTCCAAGATATGCAAATTTATTTATTTGTGTTTTGGACACATAATCTCATATCAAAATTTTTAAAGAATATGTAGAAGGAATTAAAGAAATAAAAAACGGAATTAAAAGTTAATAAAGGCAAAGGAAGAACCAAGAGGTAATATCGTGGAATGTCTGAAGATGGGGACACAACTTGAAACAAATTAATGGAAAAAAAATCCGTATCATTCACTATACGACAAACATGTTACAAATAATAATGATAGCTGTTGGAGGAGAAACCGTAAAATATACCAGTCTACGATGTCGTTTCTCATTCAAGATATTAAAATGTTCATAGATAGTTATCCCAATCCTGTAATTTCACACATTCTTTGTACGTAACAAAGAATAGATTGAATTCATTTTAATAAAACCAGTTCAATTATAACATACTAAGGATAAGTTCGTAATGCTTAACTAACATTATTTATAGACCAATATTCCGAATAAAGACGACCTACATTCTTCCGTTCTCCTAACGAAAGGTATTTTTATTAAAGTTAATATAGAAATATCTTAGATTGCGGTGAACCTCACCGCCAGGTAACAGATTAATCATGTTACGTCGAATGAAAATGGGAGACGGGACCGGGATACGAACCCGGAACCTTGAGCTTTACGCGCTCATGCGCCTACCGACTGCGCCATCCCGTTCGCCTCTCGGGCCCGTCTACCATTCTCATTCAACTTGTGAAACCCAAAGACCTCTGAGGTGGTCTCGTAGAGACTAGATTCCTCATCTGAGGCGACTCCCTTAGGAA
>NNCF01126090.1:210883-224978 GCA_002313205.1 Laupala kohalensis | reverse complement strand
TATATATATATATATATAAATAAAAATGAAGATAATTTTATTAGAATACGGTTATATTAGATTGTCTGAGCAAAATTAGTCGAGACTCCCAATTGTCTCGCTTGAAAATAGAAATATTTGAGTAAAAGAACGGTGCACAACAACAGAGGCGTAATGAATACTATTCTGGAGTAAGAGTGAGATGGAGCGCGGTTGCGTTGTTCTCATCTATCCCACAAAAAAGTACGCTCCCCGCTCACTAGAAGCGCTAGCTTCTCTGTTGCTCACCGTTCTTCCCCTCAAATGTTCGAGTTTTACAGTGCGACAACCATGAGTCTTGACTAATTTTCCTCAAGCAATCTAATATCATAGTGTTCGAAAGTAAATTATTTTCATTTGATTAAATATTTCAACGAGAAACCATGAGTATATAAATAAAAAATAATTACATTATTTTAATATTGGATGACTTTGACCTGATAGAATTAATTTGACTCGTATGTTTATATATTACGTTTAATAAAGAATATGTCTCGTTAGAGAAACAGATAGATGGTCGACCTTATTTGGGATCTTGTACTATTAGACTTACGGCGACCCGTGGCGTAGTGCCTAACGCACTCGCCTACTACCTCTGGGGACGCCGATTCACACCCGGTCCGATCCAAGTAGAATCCGAGGTGGTGGACGGAGCAGTGTTCGCGGCAGGTTTTCTCGGGGTTCTCCCGTTTCTCCTGCCTATCATTCCACCACAACATTCACTCATAATCATTCACCCCATGTCATTCATAATCACCGCTTCAGGGGAGGTGTGGCAGGAAGGGCATCCGGCACCCTAATATTCCCCAGCCAAAACCAAATGAAGCATCATATATCCATCCCCATTCGTCGACCCCACATGAAGTGAGAAAATATTGGGTTAAAGAAGAATTACTATTAGATGTAAGAAAATATTCACGGACTGACATCAAACACTCCGCGTTATTTATATGAAGAAATATCACTATTAAATGTTTTGTTCATATATGTGGGCATACGAAGGAAATATGGCAGGCTATGTTATATATAGTTCGGTTCGAAATATATATAAAGTATAAGATGCTTTACATTTATATGACGAAGAAGTGCATCAAGCTTTGACATTCATGGACTTGAATGTAAGGAAGATAACTTTGATAAACGATAAATCTAGTCTAGTTTCTTCAAACGTTACCTCGTATACCGAACTTAAATATGAGCTCCAGAAATGTACATCGTGAAAAGGAAAATTATATCATATTCTTAATTTCATTTAAATGTATGTGTAAAAAGGAAACCCTATATGTTTCTACGTGAAAATCTAATCGTTCATGTTTTTTAAGTTAAGTTATTTCCTAAATACAGGTATCACCTAGTAAACCACAGAATTATTTTTCCTTTTAATTTTTGTCGGAAAGTACCAGTGGGAATGTGCACAAAAATCCAATCCAAATTTAATGAGTAATTGGTGAACAATATATTCAGCGTATGTTAATATGTACCCCTATAATACGTAGAAAGGGGATATTGAATTTCCGTTGTTTCGAAAGCAACTCGTTCCAAGGCAGGCAGAAATGGAGAGAAAAATGAACTTGCGGGGAATTATTTTTCCTTTGATGCTTGACCTAAGAGGCTACACCACGAACAGCTAAGGGAAAATTCAGAGGTAATTTCGAAATATGAAGTTTGTGGAGAAGCATATAGCAGTAAAGTGCTCGCAGTCATTTGGGTTATTTGGATTTACCGGAATACAGAGAATTGGACAAGGTACACGAGAGAAGAGGTTCGATGGAGTTGCGGACACGGGGCACGAAGAAAGAACAGAATTATGGTTCAAATGAATTCACGGCCACATGGAGAGGATTTCTCTCTTACCGAGACGAGTTAATTATATCAATGAGCATGAGCAGACATGGGTTCAGCATAAATTGAACGCTACCAAAAATTTATTTTACAAAACGGAATAAATTTAATTCAATGTAAAATACAATTTTTAATTATTTGTATTACACAGGCTTATTTAAAATGATGCAATAAATTCATTCTTATCGTACTCTTACTACAGCTGTTTTAATATGAAGAAAAAATCAAATATTTTCTCAGTCCTTGCGGTCGGTAGCTCAGCGGTCGTTGTGGCACAACTTTCACAGTAACTAAAATAATGCCTGAGCAGTACACGAGAAGGCGTTTTGTGTTCTTCAACATGCAAAAAAACGGAATCTGTTGTTGTAGTGTGACACACTTTTCGTAGTCGTTTTGGTAAAGTTAGTCTTATTGAAAAGATCATTTATAAGTGCTATAACCAATTTGAAGAAACTGGCCGTTTTTATATGGGCCATTTTTGCACAAAGAGGAAATTTGTTAGTACCAAGGAGGTTGACTGCGTGAGAAGATTTGACTCACACTGTTTGCGTGCGACGAGAATGTCACATAGAACATTTATTATGCAAGAAAATGAAAATTTTTGAGTCTCCCTTCTTTTTAAACCAGTTATAATAAGTTTTCGTTTCGAAATGAGTTAATAACAGTACTTAAAAGTACCGTACATCATTTTGAATAACTCTGTACAATGTGCGATCACATTCGAGAAAATGAACCTTCCCTGTGAAAAGTTTTAATGTTTAATATATTTCATGTACCGAAGATCTCGTCGATATCGAAAAAACGAACAAACAAATTTTACGAATAAAATGAATGAAAAAGTTATTAAATAGTATATGGTCGATTAAATGATTTTATACTTACATTTTACGTTATGATCTTATAAATTTATTGTCAAAAAACAGTACAAACTGCGTATGACCACGTGGAGGGAAAAAAAACTAATTTACTCTCCGGAAGCAAGCAAGGGACCATCCCATCAATTCCGATCAAGGGCCCTAAGGCAGAGGCGGATTCAAAAAATTCAGCAAAAATTCCTAGATAAGATAAAAAGTTAGCTGCGAGTTATAATACTAATAGAATGTCAATATGTTTGTAATTTTAAGCAAAAAATTACATGTAAGTTATTATCGAACTATAGATTATTCTGAGTATAGTGCTTAAAAATTGAAATAACACTAAATTCACGATTTATTGTTACAATAGACCCGCCCCTAGACAAAGCCTAGAGAACCTGTATGATAAATCCGCCTCTACCCGAAGGAAAACCGGAGAAAAACCCGGGCCAGGATGGGGCTACAGAATTTATGTACACAAACGTGCCAATGTTGAGTACACATAAAACTAAATTAATATGAGCCATAAGACAACACAATCATGCAAGAAAATAGTTTTTGAAATTGTTATAAGTTGTTTAAAAAGTACTCCAGCAATGGCGTGATAAAGCACAAGACGAATTTAACTTTTGTTATATTCGTATGCATATTTTCATCATCAGATAACCAAATTTGTGGCAAGGAAAATTACTTCAATTTTTATTTTCCAGTCCAATATCTTCGCAGGTTTGACTACTATAAACGCATTTCAATACAGAATGAAATGAAAGACTAACTGATCTCTCTTTAATGTGATGAGATGATATCTAACTTTCAAATCGTTTTCGGTTCTCCGATCTATAACCTCATTCATCGCTTCCTTAACAAATGCCGCGATAATAAACTTTAGGTTTACATTAACAATTGAAGTACAAGTCATAGTGGTCTGTAAAATTCGTAAGAGACCTGGCTGAAAATATGATTACCTCACTTTGCGGAGGAGTTCCAGACGAAAATTGTATGATCTGAGAAAATAACAGGGGTAGCACAAGAGAAAGCAAACAAGGGTAACTGTGCGGTATGTAAACAGCAAAATAACACCATGATTACAACTTCACAGACTTCAGGCCCTACTAGCTTCTATAATTAATGGAGTGATCTCAAACTTGATACAAACTCTGCATATTTAATTTAGAGGTGAAAGGGAAACACACTTCTGAGCTTCTGCGCCGACATGTCTATAATACGTTGTGGCGCGGTAATTTCATTTGCCCATCCTCAGTGTAAATAAAGATTTAATCACAATGAAATTGTTTTAAATAATAATATCATTTTTCGACCTAGTCAAATACCGCTTGACGGGCAGCATTATTTTGAGGACATTTTACTCAATGAAAAAGAATTGAATTAGAGGCAAAGTGATTCAAAGATATTTATCTCTGCAACAAGGATACAAATATGTAGGAAGGTGCATGACGTCATGGAGGGTTCAGGTTTATGAGTTCTGTCAGAAATTGGAAGAGCGAGAGGAACAAGAGGAGAGAGGGAATTACTCTGGTGGAGAGAAAAATGTTGTCATAATCTTATTGAGCAATCTTCTGATGTTGTTCTAGGTCTTACAACATTGTGATGTAAACTACGCTGCCTTATTTAAAATTCTTAAATGTAATTCAATCAAGTTCACTTTTTATTAACTTGAGAGATTATTTAAGTTAAAAGTTAATTTTTATCATTAAAACAAACTGTGATCTAACTCTTCCTAAATTGAAAAGAAACTTGTAAACATAAGTGTCATTACTAACTCTTGATGCAGTTTGGATTTTGCAAAAGCGCCATCATTTGTATACTTTGATAGAGATAATGCGATGAAATTAAAGTAGGAATCGGCCGGTAAGAAATTCACATTATTGAAATTGTCTTCCACAACCCTGCCCTAGTATCTATATATCTGTGCGTACAAACGAATTGACAGAAATCAATTCAGATCTAGCTTGCCTGTCGATAAATGACATAAAAACGTAACTTAAAAACTCAAACATATAAGTTGATTTCTGGACAATAAAACAGAACACATTTTAGAAGTACTTACAATATTCTGCATACTTGAAATTTTATCAGCCATAATAATTACTGGGGATTGATATTCTTGCATTTAGGTCAGACAAATAAATAACAAAATTATGTCATATCGCCAACGTTTCCATTATTTATTTTAGTCATCATCAGAGCTCAATGAAGAAGAAGAAAAAATATTTTTTTACCCAGCGACATGTTTACTTATCATCTACATGGTGACCACAAGCATTATACACAAAATGGTGCACCTAACACGCAGCATCATCATGACATCGTCTATCTGTTGGCAGTGACGATTATGGGTCCACCATTCGCCGGGAAAGTAGGTGACCGATTCGTCTTCTTCCTATCTCTCAATGCCTGCGTCCTACGTCAGCACCTTGCGTATCTCTTACGTTTAAGTACTCTGTAGACCAGACATAATAAAAGAAGTGTCGATTCTTCACACGAACGACACAGGTCAAGAAATCGAGATGCCCGTTGCCTCGACATCTCGACTTATACACGTGCTCTTCTTTGTGAAGTTCTTCGGTCTAATGAAGGGTTATCTGTGTATCTGATTTGTGAAAACTTTAATTGTTATAAAGTTTTAGATCTAAGATTGAAGAATAGTTGGTCATTCATAACACTACAGTGTTTACTATCTTCTGGAGGTCACTCTGAACTTAATTTCTGGTGCTTTCGTGGTTTGAAATATCACTTATCACAATGGGCGAAAGGAGTAATTCTGGCAACTCCGAAAACCAGTCAATTATGATATTCCGACAAACGTACGAAGAATTCAAGGACTTCAAAGTCTACATAAATTGTCTTGAGTCCGTCGGTGCACACAAGGCTGTGGTGACGAAGATAATTCCAACTCCAAAATGGGTGCCAAGAAAGTTTAGTTATGATTTTCTAAAAGTTAAAATTCTTCCTCCTCTTTGTCAAGTGGTAGATGGAAAAGTTGGCATGTATACTGTAAGAAATAATTAGTTTTAGTATTTCTGAATCTTTGACAGAAATATAAGGAGTCTTAGATAATTCGAAAATGAAGGTTGTCTTGTGACTTGAAGCGCGGAGTCTGGCAAGCTCGTTTCAGCAATTTAAAAAAGGGGAGATCTGTTGTGTTTTAAAATAATGGCAATATGGGATGACACGAAGGAAACAATATTTGTTTGAATCACGCTTTTAGGCGGGGTTGAAGGGTTTAATAAATATTCAGTGGTATTCCGTAAGCCAGTGTGAGGGACATGAGAAATCTTCATCTCTTAAGTCCGAACAGTTTTTGTTTTGTGTGATGCAATTCTTCTGTATGAAGGACCAATAATGTTTTGGGGGATGAAAGTCTGAATTTCAGACATAAACTAAACATAAGATAGGAGAAGGAAGAAAACAGCCATCGTTCGGGATGAGCACCTAGACGCTGTGAAAAGGGGCAAAATAAACAATTAGTGGTGAGATGCCGAGGATTCTTAAGAAAGATATAAAGGGGCTTAACTCTGTAAATTTAGGAGACACTGGAATGAATGAATTCCTGTGAAGAGACCCTTCTGCAGAAGCAGGCACATATAGGTGGTGTGATGGACGAAAGGTCTGGGTGTTGATTTAATCTAAACGGAAGAAGAAGGGAAAGGGTAGAGATCACACAGGAGAGCGAGGAACCCTCTATCGAAGAAGGTAATAATTGTGGTTAGCAGACATGTCAAATTTAAGTGTTATTTTGCCGGGCGCAGAGCAATGGAGTCCTTTTGGGAGTGAATAAGACTTTGTACGAAAAGTGTGTCATACATCTGAGGATTATCATTTAGAGGTCACTACAGGAAAAATACTGAGCCAAAAGGCGAAGTGGTGTTAGCGAAAATAAGCTCCGTTATTGGTTAAGAAAGAGCCACGTAACACAAAGCTGAACCAATTGAGGAAAAGCCACATGACAAAATAATTGCTAGGAATTGGCTAGAGAAAATGAACGACGTCACAGTTGGGAGGAGCTAGTTT
Source organism: Laupala kohalensis (assembly GCA_002313205.1). Classification (NCBI taxonomy): domain Eukaryota; kingdom Metazoa; phylum Arthropoda; class Insecta; order Orthoptera; family Trigonidiidae; genus Laupala; species Laupala kohalensis. Next base: position 218,232 of record NNCF01126090.1, on the reverse strand, counting down.
AGCCTAATTCTGGCAGAGGATCTTATTATCTAAGAAGGAGCGGGGAAGCTCCGTGATCTTTCCGAGAGCATTACCATTAGCATTATTATTCAGAGAGCATTACGAGCATTATTTTTCGAGCATTATTACGAGTATCATTCTTTTTATTACGAACATTTTGAGATCATTCCGAGCTTATCATGGTTCCGAATTCGTGATCATTCCGAGTTCATACTGTACATTCAGATCATTATTTAAAAAATGCGTTGATTTGATCGTCGAGAATATTCTGTTTTGAAATATTCTATTGTCAAAACACTCAGGTGTCAATGCGCTAAGACGCATTCGATCATGCTAGAACGTTGTTGTCGTTATGAGATGAACTGACAAATTGATGCAGTAAGCTAGTGATTGATGAACAATCTGATTTTATGGTGTGTGACAAAAATTGAACATTACGAGAGCCAGTGATGCATTTACGTCTCCATCAAGTTATGCTTTCAGATGGTTTTAATGGACATCAAACATCCGATGTGGGAATCGAACGTAGGCACCGCAGCTAATTTGGGGAAGGCGTTGGTACCGACTGGGCCGAAGCAGCGAGACGTGGTCAGGGGCAACCACGTCCTCCGAAGGATAACATCCCACGGCGGTTTGGTGCTGCATGTCGCCATCATTTTTTAAAGGTAATTCTCTGAAGGGCCATTTCGAGAACCTTGCTCGTTTCATCATCTATAGGCGAAATTTCTTCATGTGAAAGTGATTGCAAGACAAAGACTCTTGTGGCAAATTATGTATTTAATTCTTGTAAAGTTAAATTTGAAGAAAGGGTTAAATAATGAACAATGATTTCACTAGTATGATGAACTTTGTTAAAAGGATCATAAACCTTAATATTTTCCAAAACGACTCAGTTCTTATACGGCGATCAATTCAGTAAACTTGTAACACGTTTAATCTTGTAGTAATTAGTTGCACGTATTTTTTTGGGAAGTATAAATGAGAAATTGTGAAGTGTCATATTGTAGTTTTGTATTAAGGGTAAAATGATTAAACCAATGTTTATAAAAGGCTGTGTTTCTTTTACGAAAGATTAGTGCATATCTTACGTAAATAATGGGCCAAACCCCGATCCTCCTTTTTTGTCCCTTTGTAATAAGAGGACATCTTGTATCCTTGAGAACGCTTGCAGAGTGGGCTAGGTAAGTGCTTTAATTATTCAACCATTGTATTTTTTTATTACAATTGAGATTTAACATGGGGCTGGCATTAACCCTGTATTTTTTTCTATTACAATACCCAAAGTGTGAAAATGTCCCCATTAGCAATAAAGGAATACCAAATATTAACGAAGAGTGACTAATTCAAATCTTACAGCTCTGATGATTTCAAGAGGAAGTATTGGAAGAACATTAAGTTTGGATCTCCGATTTATGGTGCACATGTTTCATGTACTTTGTTTGACGAAAGTTTAGAGATGTAGAATTTTAACACTTTAAACACTATATTGAACGGCTATAGAGTTAGAATTCCTGGTGTAACTACCTCTTACTTGTATTTTGGTACGTGGAAAACATCATTTGCGTGGTATACTGAAGATATGGACTTGAATAGTGTGAATTACTTTCACATTGAGGTTACCAAGTTTTGGAATGCTTTACCTCCATAACATGGCCGACAATTTGAGCTTCTAGCATCCAGTTTCTTTGCGGATGCTCAAAGAGAATGTGGCGAATTTTTACGCCATAAAAAGGCATTTATTTCACCTGGGGTATTAAAGAAGTATTGAATTCCAGTTAACAGTATTAATCAGGAAACCGGTGAAATTATAGTCACGTTCTCATATGGGTACCATTCCGGATTTAATACGGGCTTTAATTGTACTGAAGCCATTAACTTCGCCTTTCCAAGATGGATTGAATATGGAAAGCGAGCTTACCAATGCACATGTCGAGGTGATGCAGTGCACATGGACATGGAAAGCTTTATCAAGTGATATCAACCTAAGCGTTATAAATTATGATTAGAAGGCAAAGATGTTGGAGCACATCCCGAAGATCCAACTCGTCCGTGTGCTGCTCCACCACCAAAAAAGATGAAATCAAACAAGACGCTGTTGAAGTTAACTCACCTGAAGGAGAAATTTTAAAAACATTGCAAAGATACACCATTAATTTTATGCATTCTTAAATACATTATTAATTTCAAAGAGTAGGTGGAATCTTAATTAATTTGTGTCACGGCGCTTTCTTCCGTCAATATTGTGATCATTCCTTATGCTTTAAAATCTTAATATGTGGTTTTTGATTTACAATTTGATAGCTGCGAAAAAGTATTTTATTTAGAATTGTATTTGCAAATCTTTTTTCTGCACAAAACCTCGCAGTTTTGCAGATGGAATTATAATTTTTATGTCTTTGATGTAATTGATAATTATTGAGGAAGAAAAGTAACCTTCATACTCTATTTCTTATAGAGCCCCTATCTTCTTGAGACCAAACTTTCCTCATTTATTTCACCATTATTGTTAACTTTATCTGATTCTTGTAATTGTAATTTGTGTTTTTTTATGTATTACTTTGAATTTTTTCTTTCTCCCATGTACTTTATATGTAATGCCCCATAATTTTTATAGTTTGATTGTTGTTTTACAAGTATTTTAGCTATTTCTCTTTTATGCTCAGGTCAATCAATAGCTTGATCCCTGGTTACATAATGGATTTGCAGTATGCATAAGACAGATATCGTTATAATGTTTACACTTTGTTTTATGTATTGTTTCAGTTTTAAAGATTCAAATAGTTTGGTACTACAACTTGCTTGCGGAGATTTAAATAAATATTTTATCTATTCTTTTATTCCTTATTAAAAATGTATGAAATATAATGTATACAATCTTACCAAGTACTTCGGCAACTTAAGATGCGAGTTCTTGAAATATCGTCTGATAACTCACATCTCCAAACTCATAAACTGGCACTAACTCAGCACGTTTCAATATATATAAATGAATAGAAAGAAATGTTTACATTCCTACGTTGCGTGCACTTTTGAAACATGCTGAGTTAGTGCCAGTTTATGAGTTTGGAGTTGTGAGTTATCAGACGATGTTTCAAGAACTCGCATCTTAAGTTGCCAAAGTATATATCCCGGATTCGATTCCCGGCTCGTCGCCATTTTCACCTGGCCGAAAGTTATCAAATTTATATATAAGTGTTGATTTCATAAGAATTTACAGACAGCAATATTTTTCTGAGATTGCGAATTCCTGCACCTTTGAAGATTTAGAGAACAGTAGGTATTTTGCTAGTAACTTCATTTGCAGATTACTTGATTACGTCGAGAATCCTCTCATAAATCAGAACAACTCTTCATTTATTACATTTAATTATTATTGGTACTCGCCTACGTTTCGAGGTTACGCTGACCTCTTCATCAGGGCTAACTAAAATCAAAATACAAATCGAACTAAATTCAACTAGTAACTTACATAGCTTGATACATCATAATCTCAGTATCATATTCACATACTAGCTTTTTAAAAACATATTCACATACAATTTATTTTTTTTAATGATGATAAGTCATTCTTTTTAAATTTCATAATTTACGATTTTATCACTTGTATAGCAACTAAATACATTGTATCATACCTGTGATTTATCAGTAGTAGTATTAAAATAATTAAAACCCATTTTCATTATATTCTTGTTATTCAAAGTTTTAAATTTGGTTAGTTCATCATTATGTAACCTCTCTGTCAGAAGCTAGTTTAAGACTATTTCAGATTTACATAGTGTGAGTAACATAAGATATAACTGACAGTACTGACAAAATAAATAAGTATGCTTCTTAACATTTACTTTTTAAGTGAGAAGAATATAGCACCATAAACTTTTGTAAGTACATTAATTTCTAACTGAGTATTTACGTTTTTATTTGTTTTTATATAATTTTTTTTAGAATTAGTCTTTTGAAAAGATTTTCCTCTTTGTATATAATTCTAGTTTATTTCACAATTCATAACATATTTATTAATTTTACAGTGATTAATAATGCCACTCTTATTTTCTCTTTGATTTTTGTAATGTCTCCCATGTTCCTTTACCCTAATAGCCAGACGACGTCTCGTTTCTCCAAGATATTTTAAATCACAATCTTTGCATGGGACAGCATAGATTATATTACTTTGGTCAATTGTTTTAATTTTGTCTTTATGACTTTTAACAAATTCAACTGTATTAATCATACGATGTGTAATAGTGATTTTAAACTCTTCATCTACTTTTTTCATTTCTTTATTTATACTATGAATATATGGTAATACAATAATTCTTTTATTATTGATTTGATTTTCAGTATTTACTTTTTCATTAGTTAACTCATTGTTTACATCCTTATTTACTTCCTTCCAATAAAAATGTATAATAGTTTGTTGTTTTTTTTGATAATCATTCATTATTAGTATTATTTTCACTTCTTGTACATATTTTTTTAAACTTTTCATGATACAGGTTTTCAACTTTTTTGAACAAATTCTTCATAATATATTTATACATGTATAATGGGTATTTAGACTTGAAGTTTAGAATCCTACCTGATGCCGATGGTTTATGAAACCAATTTGTGATCAACTTGTCATTATTATTTATTACAGTGGTGTCGAGAAAACTTAATGATTTTTCGAATTCAGTTTCAATCTTAAATTTAATATCATTAAAATGAGTTGAAAAGTTCAAGCACTTTGTCCTTAGCAACTTCTTTCGTCTTTGAAAAAGTGTCATCGACATATCTTCCATAATATGGGTAATCAAATTTATCTAATCATATATTTTCTAAACATCTCATGGCCAACTTACACATTAAATTACTAAGTGTTCCTCCTATTGTTACTCTTTTCCTTGATTTTTAATACTTTCCATTAAATTTAAAACTCGATTATCTTAGTATTAAGGTTTACATTATAGTTATATTCTCTGTTGGAAAATTTATTTTAGGATTAATCTTATTCAAAAAATATTGTGTTGATTCAATAATCATGGACGGGTTCATATCGTATATGCCCAAAGAATACATTTTATATGATTTTTGGACATTAAGATCTCTAATTTTATTAACAAACTCTCTGGTATTATAAAGTGTAAAATGTTTGTCCATTTCTAATAGTGGTTTAGAGTTTTTAACTGAAACTTCGATATGTTGTAAGTTGGACCATTGATAGAGGAGACTACCAATGTCATATTTTGTTCAGGTTTATGAAGATTAATCAACCCATAAGCATTATTAATAAAAGCATTATTTACATTTCACTCTTGTTGGTACTTTGTAATGGTGTTTAATTTTAACCGATCTTGTAAAATCAACTGTATTTGCTTTACATTGAATTTGGTACCATCTTGTTCAATTTTAAGATATTTATCCTTATTATCTACTACATTTTCAGCTTGTTTACTGTATTCAGTTTTATTCATAATTACTGAGTGATTACCTTTATCGCTTTTAACTATAATAATTCCACTATTTTGTTTAATAAATCTATTGGTTATTTCCATTAGGAGATTGGCTAGCCTGCTCCTGGCGTTAGCTGCGGATGTGAATGAGCTCTCTCTCTATTTTTCAGTTTAATCTTTCTAATTATTTTATTTTTTCGATATTTTTTGTGATCAGTAGTTGTATTTAGATCCCAACTTTCATTGTAGTGTAAAATTCTTTGTTCTGTGTGTGTGTTAAGTGAAAAAAAACTAAAAACATTTCCTAAGGTTTTCAAACTCAACGGACCAAATATAATTTCATATTGTTTTCATTCAATGCTTCATTCAAAGGTGTGATAAAGTTTACGTAAGTACAAACGGAATCATAAATTTAACTTCTTGGTGCATTAAAATTAATTATTTTGCTGTATTTAGATTTTCTGGTGCGTATACTATTACATCATTATTAACTTACAAATAACATATTCTACTGCTCAAGTTGCATTCATGTTGCACTGCTCAAGTTTCGTCGTCGTAAATGGAATTATTCCAATATTTTACCATTTGTTTTCGTGATCTTTCTGTAGTTATTCATTACAATTTAACATAATATTGCCTTAGTTATTGTGGAATTAATTTATGTGCAGTTGTCATCCTAAATTATTTCTGTGATTTTATTTGTCGGTGTGTTTATTTACTTACTTAAACCCTGCCCCATTGTTGCACCCAAGTTATCGTCGTCACAATTCATAGAATTATTACATTATTTTACAATTCGTTGTTCTTTATTCCTTCGTATTTATTTACATTTTAACACATTATACGGTAGTTATTGTCAAATTAATTAATCTCCAGTGGTCGCCCTAAATAATTATTTCAATCATTTTTGTCGTCGGTTTGTTTGTATATTTAATTTATTTATTATCTCATTTGTAACTTCCGTAGTAATAAATATATTATTATACTAACATCCTTCATTCAGTGTTAGTTGTCATTTTTCGTGTATTCTCATTTGCTTTTGTCCTTAAGTTGCTAACTATCTCAAAACAATGGACACTATCGCATTCCTCAACTCATTCAAAGCTGATCTTCAGAAGGCGTACAATGACATGGTACAATATATTGACACACGAATCAGTGCGCTGGAAGAGGTCAATAAGAAAACAATAGGCGGTTGAACTACAGTTAGAAATTCTCGACGTCCTTCCAACTGCTACCACTCGGTTAGACCAACGACACATGTACCACCCCAACTCTTCACTCAGAATAGGTTTAGTGTGTTAGATGACATGTCCCTGTTTCCTCCCTTACCTACTCGTTTTGTTTCCTCCCTTACCTACTCGTTTCATTCCCTCCCGTCCAGTACCCAGACCTGTTCACACACCACGCACTGGTAAGCACAGCCGCCCAAAATCACGTAAAGAAGTGCTATCCAGAAATCAAACAAACACTTTCACGCAGAAATCAAACGTGCTCACACTAGCTGATTCGCACGGTCGTCAGATGTCCTCCGTATTGCGTGGATTGCTTCCTAGCCAGTTATCAACCTCCGGTTTCTTTAGCCAAACGCTCGTTTGGCTGAAGTTATTCGAGAACTGGACACTTACACTAAAAAACTCACAGAGCGGGACACAGTAATCATCATAGGTGGGCAGAACGATATTAATTGGGTGGTCATTTAAACGCGTCTGAACATCTACAAAAACTAGAAATGGCCTCCTTGCACACGAACATAGTGCTCTCTAGCCTGCCTCCACGCTTCAACGTTCCACAAATGAACCACGAAATTAATCTGGCAAACATCTCCCTAAAACATCACCTGGCAGACACAAAAATCACATTTTTTGATTTGCAACCACACCTGACTGCCAAGGACTTTACCCAGCACGGTTTACACCT
>NNCF01126090.1:189163-207549 GCA_002313205.1 Laupala kohalensis | reverse complement strand
CGACATGTCATCATCCACATCAGATTGTAAAATGGTTCTTTTTGCTGATGACACTAATTTACTATGTAAACACGCCAATGGTCAAAAAGTTTTGTCTAACCTTTCGACTTGGTTCAATGCAAATCATCTCATTGTAAACACTGACAAAACAGTGTCTATGTCATTTCACAATAGTATTACAAAATCTTTACCCCAGGTTTCTCTTTCTTTAAACGGAACACAATTAAAAACTGTTACGAATACAAAATTCTTAGGTCTCCATATTCAAGACAACCTGAAATGGAATTGTCATGTTGACAAACTTAATTCCCAATTAAGCAATTTGTGTTACGCATTCCGAAACTTAGTTAACGCAGTTAGTCCACGTATTTCCCGTTGCGCATATTTTGCAAACGTTTACTCACATATACGTTACGGCATTACCTTCTGGGGTAATTCCGGTCAGAGTATTCAAACATTCAGAATTCAGAAGAGGATAGTTTGGATAATTTGTAAATCTCACCCCCGAAACGCTTGTAAACCTTTATTCAAGGAATTAAACATCTTAACACTTCCCTGCATTTATATTTATGAAACAGTCTTGTTTGTTAAGACCGAATTACTGAAGTGCCACCCTTTCTTTATACGAAACAGTCTCGTTCACGAACACAATACTCGCAATAGTAATAATATTCATCGCCCTAGAGTGTCAACCACTCTTTGCCAAAAAGGACCTTATCATTCGGGAATCGTTCTATATAATTCCCTGCCCAAGAATATAAAAGATATTATGAAATTGAATCTCTTCAAATCCGCGGTTAAAAACTACCTCCTGCACCAGTGCTTCTACACTGTAAAAGAATTTATTGATTTTAATAAAAGTTAAATTCGTCTTGTACTTTATCACGCCATTGCTGTAGTACTTTTTAAATAACTTATAACAATTTCAAAAACTATTTTCTTGCATGATTGTGTTGTCTTATGGCTCATATTAATTTAGTTTTATGTGTACTCAACTTTGGCACGGTTGTGTACATAAATTCTGTAGCCCCATCCTGGCCCGGGTTTTTCTCCGTTTTTCCTTCGGGTAGAGGCGGATTTATTATACAGGTTCTCTAGGCTTTGTCTAGGGGCGTGTTTATTGTAACAATAAATCGTGAATTTAGTGTTTTTTCAACTCTTATGATTTTTAAACACTATACTCAGAATAATCTATAGTTCGATAATAACTTGTACATGTAAATTTACAAACATATTTGCGTTAAATTACAAACATATTGACATTATATATGTATTAGAACACGTAGCTAACTTTTTATCCTATCTAGGAACTTTTGCTGAAATTTTTGAATCCGCCTTTGCCTTCGGGCCCTTGATCGGAATTGATGGGATGGTCCCTTGCTTGCTTCCGGAGAGTAAATTAGTTTTTTTTCCTCCACGTGGTTCTTACGCAGTTTGTACTGTTTTTTGACAATAAATTTATTATTATTATTATTATTATTATTATTATTATCATCATATTCTTTTGATGTGAAATAAACAATATGAACTAATATACTTTGTTAGTTATGTACTTAAAAAACACATTATTGAACGTTTTTCTTATAATTACCTTTTCTTCACTTTTAAATTTATTTATCCATATCTAAATATCTTTTATGTTTTAAGATATCACATTCCTACGATCTTGTTCTTTAGCAATGAACTTAAAATTTCACAAGATTTCTGTTTCAGTTATTTTAACTTTGCCTTGAAAAATTCAACTTAAGGAAAAAACATGAACGGAACTGCACTGTATTCATTAGTTTATTTGGTATTAGTCGAAGTAAATTACATTATTGTCTTCAATGTAGTCATACGCAGTTTGTAACATCTCTCTTGACCGTAAATTATTTATATATTTATTTATTTATTGTCAGTCTAAATGGCTTGATGTTGATATAGAACCTGTAGTAAATGTAGTCAACGCTTTTACTTCGACACCGTCCATAAGAGTAATGATAAGGGTATCTCGCGTTCTGTTGGCAAAATATTCGAAATTGAATTCATAACCAACCTCTGACAACAATAAATTTACTTGCTCTTGTTTGTTCTTTCTGCATCGAGCGTGTGGAACGAATACTTTGTGTCTTTGTTTGTGGCTTTATTAACTTGTATTTCTTTAAGCAAATAGTCGCGTTGGTGACTACTATTAATATTTATTTGGATATTAATTAATTTTTTTGTGACCACGCTTTTCCTGCAATTTTCCTACCACGCTTTCAATGAATTTTTCGCGAGTGAGTTTCAAGGATTTGTTTCGTAGAAGTTGGCAATTTGTTTAAGGCAGCCATATTGAATAATTTTAGGCAAAGTTTCGTGACTCTGAGCATACACCTGAGACACATTCTTAGTTTGTTTCAACCACAAGATCGTCCTGTGAATGCTAACCTGAATAACATCTTTCCTGAAGTTAAATCAAAAATATTTGGACTGGAATTAATGTAATATTCATAATTTAGTTTTGCGCATTATTAATTTAACAATTTTTGTATTTCGAAAAAGTAATCTTTTGAAAAAGAAAATTGGTATATTTTAAGGGGTGGAAACTACTTCGTTACCCCTCCCCTGGGATCCAACAATAGCTGACAAAATATTCGACAATTTCCGGGGTAAGATTTTCCGGCTGAATGATCGTTCTTAGTCTTAATGTTGATATATGCCGCATTAGTTATTGCTTTGTTTTAGTCCATGAATTGAAAAAGAATATCAAATTCTCTTTTTGGTTTACTTAAAAAAGACCTCAACGATTCTCCGCAGTGTACTGGAGATCAGAGTAGACGCCAAGGAAACCTATGATTGCTGAGAGAGTTAGGGTGAAATCTGGAGAGCTCAGCTGCTGAGGTAGTGGAGAGCATGACCGTGGACAGCGACCGGCCACCTAACGACACGTCGCCAGATCCCTCCACGCCTGCGTCGCGTGCAAATTCCGGCATTTGGTTTGTGAGGGCGAGAGGGGGGGGGGGGGACGCTACGGCTGAGCGGCGCGCAGGACGCTGCGGGGAGAGCCGGATGTTACTTAGGAAACCGTTCACAAATGAACTGTGTGCCAACCCAGTACGCTTCCGCTCACGCTGCGGACAGTAACGCGCACCGGTGCTCACTATGAGGCGTGGCAGGCCATGGACCCGAAGCGGGGCTCGCAGGGGAGGCGTAGGCGCAGCTACAACATGGGACATGAAGTCCACTCGATGAAGATCGAATGACCTAAGAAGCTTCAACAGGAAATGCGGTGGCCAAATACGCTAGAAAAATATTTTAATTTTCCGCGTCTTTGTCTCCCGTAGTATCCGTTCAGATTTGGCAACGCAGAACACGTGATTCGACTTGTTAGTTTCTTCATTGTTAATTTTGGTTGCAAAATGAGGAATATGGTGCGATGTGAGAAAAATGTCTGAAATGGGAAATAATTAGAAGAGGTTTTATTGGAAGGGGAAGAGGGTGACTGAAGGGGAAATTATCAGAAAAAGAAGGCTCAAGAGACGGGAAAAAATATACTGACTATATCATAGCATAAGATGCCTAGATAGACCTAACCTCCAAAAAAGGTAAACAATTCAATTCAAAATTAGTACAGGGGAAATAATAGAAATATGAAAAATTATAATTAGATTGTGATAGTGTATTCATTTTCTTTTACTTTTATATTGAAATCTCTTAGATTGCGGTGAACCTCACCGCCAGGTAACAGATTAATCATGTTACGTCGAATGAAAATGGGAGACGGGACTGGGGTTCGAACCCAGGACCTTGAGCTCAGCCCGCTCATGCACCTACCGACTGCGACATCCCGTTCGCCTCTCGGGCCCGTCTACCATTCTCATTCAACTTGTGAAACCCAAAGACCTCTGGCGGTGAGGTTCACCGCAATCTAAGAGATTTCTATGTTTGTGAACCAGAAATGGAAAAATACTACTCAAATAAAGTTCTTCCTAAGGGAGTCGCCTCAGATGAGGAGTTTAGTCTCTACGAGACCACCTCAGAGGTCTTTGGGTTTCACAAGTTGAATGAGAATGATAGACGGACCCGAGAGGCGAACGGGATGGCGCAGTCGGTAGGGGCATGAGCGCGATATGCTCAAGGTTCCGGGTTCGAACCCCAGTCCCGTCTCCCATTTTCATTCGACGTAACATGATTAATTTTATATTGAATTTTATTTAAATTTTGTATTCAAAGGGGCCAAACCGGCTTTCAACAAATTATGTTGTCATTATCGGTGGCCTACAATAAAATTTTGGGAATGCACCAAAATTGGAAAAAAGAATAAAAATTAAGAATAATGAAAGAAAAATACGAAAAATGTCGTGTTAAGAATATTAATATAGACTGATATGTTTAATCGCTACATTAATAATAATAATTTTGTTTCAGATTTGTAAAATAATGAAATAATAGACCGTATACACATAATTTTTTTTTTTGTAATATCAAAATAATGGGTGTTTTGGGTAAAATCAAAATAATGGGTGACTGCCAATTAAAAATTATACATTAAGATGCCTGCAAGACTACCGATGTATGAGATTTCTCTAATAGTTGCAAAACTTCTGACAAAATTTTGGTCTTCCCATGGGCTCACTCCTCTCGCATCGTCTTGCAAACATCTTCATCGAAAACTTTGAAATGGCAGTCTTAATACCATGAGATGGTCCCTTGCTTGCTTCCGGAGAGTAAATTAGTTTATTATACACAGTTTGTAACTGTTTTTTAACCATGAAGTTTGTTTATATAACATAGTGTTCTGGTACAGATATAGAATTGATATTATTGCTCTTTGGACTAGCATTCAGAGAATGATATATATTTACTGATTTCCTGAACAAATATTGCATAGCTCTTGCAAATCTCATTGCAATTTTTTATACTATTAAAACATCTCTATATCTTAATAATATTAGCTCCAATACACTTTTTCTTTGTTTATATATATATATATATATATATATATATATATATATNTTCCGATCTTATATATATATATACAAACATTTATTCCCAATATTGTTATAGTTAAAAAATTATTATTGTAGGACACCGTTGATAAAATCACTAATTGTTCAAAACCGGTTTGGCACCTTTAATATAAAATTTTCGGTTCTGTCTGTTACTTTTATTTTAAGTTAAATATGAAAATTTCCGTAAGGAATGAAATTACAAATAACTGTTAAGGAAAGTCCACGAAATGGATAGGGTAAATGTTAAAAATTTAGTAAAAGAGAATTTTTGTTCAAGATACATATTATGAATGATATTATTATAAAAGTGGTTTTCGTAAAAATAAGAACAGTATAAATTTGATCCCAGTCATCGAAAAACTATTCAATATTTATGATAACATTTTATGATGTTTGATGACGTTCCTGGTAAAATGTTATACTGCGTGTTTAGATTTTGTTTGATTGGAAATCACGTTTGTATGAATATACGTTTATTTTGAAAATAGTTATTATTACAATTCACACACGTCATATTACTGTGACAATAATTTAAAATAGAAGAGCATTTGAAGTGGAGTGTGAAGTGTTGAAATATTGTGCATTTAATTCAAACTTATTAAGTTCAATTGAAAAATTTTGGTTTAATGATTATTTAAAAAGAAAAACATAATTTAAAAACAACAACAAATTCTAATGTCAATCATTGTTTATAAGTTACAGTGGACGCATGTCGCATTGTTTCGAAATCGTTACAATGCGGTTCCCGCTCTCCCTTAATTTTCAAAAACAGCGCGCCTCGTAACCAGAAAGACGTGAGACGTTGCCAAATCTAACAACAGACATTTGAGGTCATGGAATTTTGTTATTTTTCCGAAATAAATTTATCGATATTTTATTTAATAATCCACCTTAGGTTGTTTTTTGCCAGTTATTGTTAATTGATACCTTTTCTTATAACTGTAGTTAATTTCATTCAGTTCTTACCGTTAATTATTTCGTTAAGATCAAAAATATTCGGAAGGTTATGATAAAAACATAATTTGAAGAAAAAATAGTGAATGGGGTCCCGAGACCGGCCAAACGTAGTCAAAACGACCTGAAGAATTGAATATGTTGTTAGCAGTAAACCAAAGGATGTAGTCGAGAGACAAAGTTCTATATCTCCAAAACTTAAAGTAACCTGATTTATATAATAACAAAATATACGACCATTAAACAGAAACATCGTATATTTCACCAATTAATTAGGGTTGTATTCTTAATTTTTGTTATCACTGTGTAAACAGACGTTATCTTGATTGAAATAAGATTAAAAGTGAATTTTCATCAAATACATAGAAAAAATTACGTTATTTGCTGTTCATTTGGGGACAATTGCATGTAACTTACTTCTATATGTTCCAGATTTAAAAGTCCAATTTATTATGAAGTAGTACTGTTGCTCACTTCTTAGTTCTAGCATACATTCTAAACGTGTTCAATTTTACATTCCAGAAGATAAGAAATATAGAAAAATAATAATCTAATAACCTGGTCTGGGAGATCGGTCCTACTAAGTTATGTTATATTATTTTGTGACACTAATAGGTTAACATTGATACTTTTTAGGATACTGCAATACATAGTAGAGCATTAACGATGGTGATTATGATTAAGTTGGTTTTAAGATAGGTTCCATATAGAATATGTTAACAACGCGTAATTATATTTATTTATAATTACTATTTTTAATTCAAACAATTATTTAAAGAAACTGTTAATAACAATGTTTCAATGTTAGATAATACATGTTTAAAATTTTAACCTCTTGGTAGGGGGGGGGGGTCGTCCACTCCCGTCGGTGTGACCCTGGCAACATAATAGACAAAAGTACATTACTTAGCTATGGTGTTATATTGCCTTGTCGGTTTGCACCTTACTAGAAAAATGGGTAATCTTTCAAAAAAATCTTCCGTTTAATTCCCACAGCGTTCATGAATGTTGAATGGTTACTATACTTCTTCTTCTATTCTTCTATTCTTCTTCAACTCCACTTTTATAATTAAGATCATATGAAACGTAGGTGCGGGTCTATTACCTTTTTTACTAATCTTCAATTGTGTCCTATGGATTTTACTGGGCCTTGAAATGCGTTCGTGGTTGAAATCCTAACTGCGCGACAGCTATTGTAATGCAGCTGCAGTTTCTTTCGGCACAGCAATTACTCATTGTTTTTAGTTTTGAATCGAACATTAAAGGTTTTGTTACACGGTCGTTTCAGTCTACGTTCCCGTCTCGGTTTCAGTCGAATCGTCCGTTCTCGTTCATTTCAGTCCGAAAAGAGGTGTGTTTCCACACGATACGTTCAGTTCTCATGAGGGATCTTTCAACACACACAGGTCTAAAATAGTCTTGATTTTTCGATACTGAAACGTATTGACTACTAGTATTTAGTTTCAAAATATTAGCGTTGATGGAACAATGGAAGGCGCTGAAAAAAAAAATTACGAGAAACCGATTCCTTTCACACGGTGGAACGATATTTTTGTGGGTCTTGTACAACCCTTACTTCCTATCGGACGAGCAGTGACAGACGAATCACATGACTGAGTTTTGATCCGTCCGACTTCACCATTCAGAAAAGGAAAGTAAATGCGAACGAACAATGCCGTTTCCCGCGCTTTTAAGGAAAGGGAGACCTGATCCGGCTAAGTCAAATAGTAAGACTAAAAGTTCAGCTAACTACGTTACTCATATTCAATTTTCCTTTATTTATCTTTGTAGAGAAATTCAAGTAAAATATATCTATATACATTCTTTATTCAAATACTGACAGCCAAACGTTACTTTCTCAAAATGATCATAATATAAGTAACATATGGAGGAAAATTAAATGGTGTAGCACAATTCATTTTCATTTTTCATTTTCAGAAACGAAGTTTTTAGTACCACTAAAAATTCACTCTTGTTTTAATATTGTTTCACACGTGTTCATACCTGATTTAATAGTATAACTTTGTCCGTGAATTTTTTTGTAGAAAATGCGTAGACAATCTCCATCTGAAACATTTTGATAAAAAAACGAAGTATATTTCTTATATTTAACACATTTATTCTACAAAATTTGTTTCGATAGTTTAATACCAAAAAGAGAGAAACAAAACTTTTAATTAACGTCTCACAAATGTGTAAAATATCTTAATTATAAAGCGATAGATATTTGTATTTTGTTATATTAACGAGATTCAGAGGGGATATCACGACATGCAATGAGAAAGTTACAGTACCAGCCTGTGACCTTTAACTATAGTTTCGGTATGTAGTGAAAAGTCATGATTGTCCAAAGCGTAAGTGGAAAATACACGCCAAAAATTCTCAAACTTCTCGATATTTTT
The DNA here is from genome assembly GCA_002313205.1 of Laupala kohalensis. Classification (NCBI taxonomy): domain Eukaryota; kingdom Metazoa; phylum Arthropoda; class Insecta; order Orthoptera; family Trigonidiidae; genus Laupala; species Laupala kohalensis. The sequence continues at coordinate 199,220 of NNCF01126090.1, read as the reverse complement.
TTCATTGCCTTTCAGTACACCATCGTACCTAATATTTTGACAAGGCATGCTAATACTCAATATGTTTCAAAATTTAAAAAATCAGATCCACTTTCGACCTACGCTCGTTGCAAGTTCCCTTGTCAGTAAAGTCAGTGTTTGGCTTGGAAAATTTACTATAATTTCCTGCTCAAGTACATAGTGTTGAAAAGTGTACATGAGATAATGATGTAATTCATGGTTGGACAGTATTATTGCTTCTTTGATTTGCCATGCTTCTACCTTTATCATTTTCGCCTGTAATTTTATTGAAATTTTGATCCATATTCACCCCTGCTTCGGTTCACTCAGTAGCGCTAATAAAAGTATATTCATGGACGTACGTAAGCAATATGTGTGTATTAATATTCATTCTGCAATATTTGATATTATCTAACAATGACGAATATTTACAGTTAATATTACAGTATCATTTTATCTGTATTTCAATGTAGATCTGAAAAATGTAATAAAAAGTAATAATATGCACGGAAGTGAAGCTCATCTCGGTTCTAATGCATTTTTATAGTTCATTCCCAATTTAAATAACGTATAATAAATGCCTAATTTTTGCATTGAATTCTTATTACATCATATTGCATAGATAACACTACAAAAATATATACCTTCAAGAATATTCAAAAGAACAAAATGTTCCTATGTAATGAAATCAATTTTTTCATGGAATTTAGGGATGTTGCATTTGAATGTACGACATGGAAATTAATCCTATTTCACTGAAAAATGTTAATGTTTTAGTACTAAAATATTTTTAAAAAATGTATGGGTGAATGATAACAAACAATACTTTTAAGATAACAAAATAAACTGTACAAAGGAATCGTAGTCATTGTCAGATTTTTACTGTTATGCGGATAGTACTGGTGATAAACTCATTTTAACAATCACCTCAACACGTAAAAAAGTTTATTTAATAACGTTAATTTCGAAGAATACTAAGAATCCAGGGTGGTAATATGCATAGAACCGGCCTGGACACTTAGTTATCTTGGAAATTTAAGTTATAAAATATGCATAGAACCGGCCCTGGACTGAGACTGAAACGGCGACTTTACGAAACAAAAGAAATTAAACAAATAGGGCCACTCCATTCCGTTCGTTTGCCGCCTTCATATTATTTCTCCTGTCAGTTGCGCGTGTTTGCACTCAGAAACGGGCAGGTCGACTGAAACGGAGACAGAAATGACCATGTAACAAGGTCTTAAGGCTTAAAACATAAGTCTCGAGTATCCTGGAGCTCGTCAAGATCATAATCATATAATAAAACTTCCGATAATACAATTTATTCTGTTTACACTCAAAATAGGCATTATAACAGTAATTCATGAATTATGGTGAATTAAAACATGCGAATCATTAATTATAGTGTTTAAATTGAAACAATGTATTTAAAGAATGGCTAGTATTTCGACTTTTCTCTAGTTTTGCGGCAGTCTTCGAGGAACAACGTCTTTAATGGTCCGGAAAGACTAGGAACATTTCATATTGCTCTTTTCTATATTAAATATTTGACATGTGAGATACTTTTTTAATCGATACTACTTCAAAGTACATGGCACTTTATTTCCCTTCGGAGGTTCATCCACAAGAGCCCGTACAACATCAAAATAATTTAATTCTAATATTAGCCCTGTAAATACTACTACAATTAACGTCCATTATATAATCTAATTAATTAAAGATTTAAAGACTTACGACCTTTAATGAACTAGTACTATATATGTTATGATTTAAATTCACAGAGTTTCGTCTTTAAGTTGAAGTCGTCGGCAGGTGGTACAAAGACATAGTATCACAAAATATATAGTATTCGTCCGTTAAAGTTCGTAAGTATTAATTTGCTTCATTAATCAGCTCTGAAATATTATTGAACGAATTGATAGATAATAGTTGACAATTTCATTTTTTTTAAATTTCAGAACTTTCAAACACAGTCGTCATGCTACCTTAATGACACAGACTTAAGAAGTCCGCCCACGGGCAGTAGCGGACGAAACTGTGGTGACCGAACTGCCAAAGGAAGAGGGAGGAAACTTAACTCATCCATCACTTATTAATCATGTTACGTCGAATGAAAATGGGAGACGGGACCGGGGTTCGAACCCGGTACCTTGAGAGCAGCGCGCTCATGCGCCTACCGACTGCGCCATCCAGTACGCCACCCGGGCCCGTCTACCATTCTAATTCAACTTGCGAAACCCAAAGACCTCTGAGGTGGTCTCGTAGAGACTAAAACCGGGTTCGAACCCCGGTCCCGTCTCCCATTTTCATTCGACGTAACATGATTAATCTGTTACCTAGCGGTGAGGTTCACCGCAATCTAAGAGATTTCTATGTTTGTCATCCATCACATTGTAAAGTATAGCACTATAATTTCAGGCATAAAAATTAGGTAAGCAAATTTTTGTATGCCGTGTTTTATCTGTTACATTTTATTCGTAAACATATCAATAAAAAGAAAATTTATCACACATAAACGCAATGCCACCCTCAACAGTCAATAATCGGTAATATGGATTTCATGATTTTTTAATATCATTGTTTTAATACATTTGTTGCATACACTCTTTCTTTATGAAAATATAAAATTAATACAATATCTCATACTTTGGATTTTCTTATAGTTAGGTAAGAGATAAACCGGAAAATTATCCTCGGCATTATGTGATTAATAAGATAAATGTACCGATTGTTCTTCCTCTTATATTAGACAAAAAAAACGTTCCTTATCGCCACGTGTCAAATAATATAAGAAAAAAATTCATAGGTCAAATCATTTCGTTATTTTAAAATGACGATCGTGTCATGTTTTGGGACCATCTTCTAATATTAAGGTACGTTTACACTTGTACACATCTATGAGCGACTTGTATGATATACATATCAATGTGTATGAGCTAATGCCATATAGTTACTCTTTGACAAGTCGTGGAACAGGTCCTCAGACAAATCCCGATACATATTGTATGAGCTTCACACAGGATATACATGTCGCTCATACAAGTCTCAACCACCTAAACGCATGTGCAGACTCAATGGCCAGTATGCGCTCCGCCATGTTTGTTTATAATCTAGCTGTGATATTTGCAGATTATATCCATGGAGGTATAGGAAGGAGATTAATCGGCGTTTCTAAAGTGCAAAATTTTTGGTCGTTACCACCAGATAGCACTGCGAGCGCATTTGCCTAAGCTTGTCACTGGTCAGTACGGGAAATTTGTGAGTAAGCAGTAATTATATTAAGAAAAAAAAATACTTACAGTTTCTGTCATGAAAATAATTTCATATAGGATTTTTCGTTTTCCATTTAAGTAAAACTCTGAGTTGCTTCATATTTTAAAGGAAAATTTACGGAGTACATTTTGTCTTTTTCTCACGTTTTGTTGAAAACTTCCCTAATTTGAAGATGGAATTTTGTGTTGATGAAGTAATGACAACTGAAAAGTAGAAGGTACATAAAATACTGTGTTTTAAATGAAACTTCTGTAAGCAATATTTCCAAAAGAAATTCGAGTGTCGTTAACAATTTGAACTGAATGAAAACGAATCACGAAGCTGCAAAAATAATGTAACAATCTTGAGAAAAAATGTAGTTTTTTTTGTGGTTCAGAATAATGCCAGAAATGGCCGTACGTTTGTCAAGACCAACACCGCAGGAAGTAGTATTAAGTTCTCCGAAAAAAAATACAGGGATTCACGGCATCTAACGTTGCCAGAGTCATAATAATAATAATAATAATAATAATAATAATAATAATAATAAATTTATTGTCAAAAAACAATACAAACTGCGTATGACCACGTGGAGGACAAAAAACTAATTTACACTCCGGAAGCAAGCAAGGGACCATCCCATCAATTCCGATCAAGGGCCCTAAGGCAGAGGCGGATTCAAAAAAATTTAGCATGAGTTTCTAGATAAGATAAAAAGTTAGATGCGAGTTATAATACTAATAGAATGACAATATGTTTGTAATTTTACGCAAAAAATTACATGTACAAGTTATTATCGAACTGTAGATTATTCTGAGTATAGTGTTTAAAAATCATAAGAATTGAAATAACAATTCCAATAAGAAATTCACGATTTATTGTTACAATAAACACGCCCTTAGACAAACCCTAGAGAACCTGTACAAGAAATCCGCCTCTACCCGAAGGAAAAGCGGAGAAAAACCCGGGCCAGAATTAATGTACACAACCCTGCCAAAGTTGAGTACACATAAAACTAAATTAATATAAGCCATAAGACAACAATCATGCAAGAAGAAAAGTTTGAAATTGTTATAAGTTGTTTAAAAAGTACTACAGCAATGGCGTGATAAAGTACAAGACGAATTTAACTTTTATTAAAAGCAAAAAATTCTTTTACAGTGTAGAAGCACTGGTGCAGGAAGTAGTTTTTAACCGCGGATTTGAAGATATTCAATTTCATAATATCTTTTATATTCTTGGGCAGGGAATTATATAGAACGATTCCCGAATGATAATGTCCTTTTTGGCAAAGAGTGGTTGACACTCTAGGCCGATGAATATTATTACTATTGCGAGTATTGTGTTCGTGAACGAGACTGTTTCGTATAAAGCAAGGGTGGTGCTTCAGTAATTCGATCTTAACAAACACGACCGTTTCATACATATAAATACAGGGAAGAGTTGAGATATTTAATTCCTTGAATAAAGGTTTACAAGAGTTTCGGGGGTCCTTCCAGAATAGGTAGAGTATTTAAGAAAACGTTCTTTTTCTGCATCTAATGATGCTGACCATGAAACAGTAATTTTAAGGAAATTATGTCTTATTTCAGTTTAGAAAGAAATAAAACCAATTTTTTCATAATTTACATATTTTACATTTCAGTATATATAGATACACAAAACATTATATATTTTGTTACAATTCTCACTTGTTTATAATTAAATCAAAATAAAATTTTAAACAATAAAGTAATTAAGGTGAACTTTCTTATTCCGTACAAAAATTATTAAATCACTTATAATGCAAAAACTAAAACCGGTTTGTTTGTTCATTCTTCAAATTAGTTTATTTAGCATGCAAACTTTTTAAAGAAAAATTTCTTACTAATAAATGATAAAATAAACTAAAAAATAACATCTTGAATTGTTTAGAATCTTCCACTTTTCAGAAAAGGGAATGCGAGTTCATTGGTCACTCCAGTCAAAAGTGAATGTGGTGAATTTCTGAAAAAAAGCTCACTTAGCAAACAACTAATAAAATTACATAATGCTGACAACACCTTTGACATAAATATTAGAAAACTAAAAAATTTGATTTGATTAGCATTCATTTTATTTTTTATATTATGTTGTAGTTAAAGTGAATAATATATCAGCAAATAAAGAGAACTAATAATGATTTCAATGATGCAAGATCTCAGCAATGTAACGCCACTATATTAATAGCTTGTTGAAAGAAAAAATTTCTGTATAAGGAAACAAACAAACACGCAATATAGTGAAAAATGCCTTGCAATATACTACGTGAAATCTATACACATAATGAATCACAAATCTACAGCTTGATATCTACATTTATAGAGTAAATGCTTACAGAAATAATCACGGAAAAAAAGTTCATATTATTTTTTCATGATTTTTACTAAGGTTTGAATTCAATAAACAAAGCTAACCTTAGGCGCCGAAAAAAGCTTGGATTCTTCTGTCCTTACAACTTATTTCTTTTTATGTTATTTGGATAGTTACTAGTACAACCATATGCAAAACAGGATGTTATTTTGACACGTAAATTTCATTTCAAACGTTCAGATGAGCAAAACTTGCCTTCATATACATATACCACACACACTTATCCTTAGGCAAATGGAACACCAGTGCAATCTAGTGGCAGTAACGATTTTGGGTCCACCTTCTCCGGGGAAATTAGATGGCCGATTAATCTACCTCCTATACCTCCATGGTTATATCATTGTTGTCATACTTTTTCTCATAGTATATTGACTCCTGTAATCTTAAGCGTTAAGTAGTGCATATTACACCAACTAGTTAAGTTTATGTTAGTATATTTCTCTAGTATATTAGCAGATTTAACGTATGTATTTATTATCGTAAAAAAATTCACGTGGTTTTCAAATTTCAGAACCAGGTTTACTTTTTGGTACATAATGGAACAGAAGAAAATGTATAGTTAATGAACGAACCAACTGATAGTGATTCTCACAAGACTTTCTTGAAGGATATCAATTTTATACCAATGTCTAGTAATGTCCCATACAAAATCTAGCAACCATGTATAGCAAACAATTACCTAACCAGATAGAAACGTTTATATGAAAAGAGGGATTGCCATTATTTGAAACAATGTGAGAAAAGTAGTTTCTTTTATTATTGGATTTTTGTCACAAAATATATTAATAATTTAATTTGAAAATATATATACTTAACTGTTATATTATTTTTATTTTGTAATAATTATAATAACTAAAGTAATATCCAAATAATTATTCCCCATATTATTCTCAATAGAAGTGGATTATCTCTCCAGGGAAAAACTTTGCCTTTTTTGATTGTGCATTTTCGAACGTCCAATATCAGGCAACACTAACGGCTGCTGGGAATAGGAATGAGCCTCGACCTGTCGATGAATTTGCGCACTGGGAAAAAGTAATTGCTTGTCGAACTCTATTTTGGGAGACAGTACACTATTTTAACCATCACCAAATTCCTCATTGAAGTGTACTCGAAAATGTTCACTAATTACAAAATCCATTTAAATAGTTGCTTTCCTTGTTCATTCTCCATGTATCGTGAAATTAGCATTTTCAATTAGAAAATGTTTCAATTTTAAATTAGTTCTTCACATGCTTCATTAATATTTAACCACTCTCAATCACAATATGATAATTAACCATCACAATTTTATTTCCTAGGGGTTGTAACTCAGCTTAATGTCAATCACATCACATTTCGAAGGGTCAAAGAAATTAAAAGGAAAAACAGTTCTAAAAGTAAGGTCATACATCCAACTCCTCATTACCGTGTTTTTCACAATCTTGCTTCCCTCTTTGCTTCCTAATATTTAATAATGTTTTATAGAAAACAATTTTGACATTACTGTCAATAATATGGTTTCAGAATGTTGATTATTTTATTGGTATATTTTTAAATTCTATTGAAAACAGAAATTGTGTGCAATTTTTTATTTTTGTTTGTTTGCAAGTACTATCTTTGAAACGATTTTACTATTACATATTTATCATTCATGGATGGTAAATGTACTGCCGGTGTTCTCTCGTAAGAGCACATCACAAAAGTGATATGTGTCCTATTTCAGATTCTTGGAACCAATAAATCTGAAAGATACCCACCTAAATGGTCCTTCAAATAAAAATGAAAGTGCGGCAAAAATCATTCAAACAAAGATTTAAAAAATTCGATTAAGTTACCAATAATAAGGTACAGGCAATACAAATTTAACAATATTTTTCGCAAACGATGCATAAAATTCAATACCTTGCACAGAAAAAAAATGCAAACACCATTTTAATGAAACAACTGCGAACAAGAGAGACTGAAAATAAGCTTTACTATTTTCAGTTTTCTACATAGATAACTAATTTATTTCTCTCATTTCAGTTAAAAACTGAGTATGATTACATGGAGGGAGGTCAATAATACAACTTAATCTGTAGGTAAGCAAGGGACTATTTCATCAATTCAGATCAAATGGAATTTCATCAATTCTGATCAATGGAAAATCAGACAACAACTGTGGCGGGAATAGGGCTACAGACGTAACGTACACAACCGTGCCAAGGTTGAAAACAGATAAAAATATCATTACGAGTTATACCAAACCCACCACCAAAATAAGAAACAAGATCTCTTGAAACACAACACAATAATATGGGGAAATATTATAATGAATTTTTATAAGAGTTGAAAATATTCTATAAAATATCTCTGCACATAATGCTGGAAGTGTTAGAAAATGTAACGAGATTCAGACAACACTATAAACACACACTTCTATATGACGTGAAAAAGTATATGTAAATTCCATAATTTAATTTATATACTTAAATGGTTCATAAAATACACTTTGCAACAATATTAATATACTGACAGAATATATCGAGTGGATGACACATGTTATCCAACACTCATTGTTGCAGACTTCCAATAAACCACGCGGGATAGAGACAGACAACCATTGAGGTGATGAAATACATGACCAAGTTCATTAATCTGAACGCACTCTGTGTGTTACTTTGAAAAGAAAAAAAAATTATTTCGCATGGATGACTTTTGTCATACACGCGCCCATTGCAAGGTTAAGGTAAAATGGACACAAATTATAGAGGTTGTTAAACTACAACATATTACAAAACGTTTACAGTAGACGGAATATTACCAAATTAGCTTCATTCAATGAATACTCGCTACAATGAACACTGCAATGAATATTTACGATGTAACAGAAAAAATATATTGATATGTGGATAGAACCATGAATTACTACTTCTTCGCACAGAAAGAAGGAAAGCCGGATAATTGGGTTTTGCACATCCTATTGTTAATTTTATTTTGTACTGTTGATCAACGTTCTGCGCCAAAATTTCCAATGCGTGTCAGAGAAAATTGCACACGCTTTTGGGTGACTTCTGATAAGATACTCAAAAGATACCCATTTTTACAAATTTGAAATAATATTTTTCAAAACATATTATCGCAAAAATGAAAGAGTTTACACCATTAGGAACTATACCAGTGTTACTTGTGGGTAAAATATTACGTTGCAATATGTTTCAATTTCTATTTCTTTATGAACATTTTTAGTTTGATTTTATTAACGTGAATTGGTTATAGTATCATACGTTTTGTTTCATTGTCATCAGACCTTAGTCACCTAGCAGAAACTCGGGGATGAGCGTTGTGAAAGACGGGGAGGTTGGAGGTTAATGCAAGTGCCTACCTGTATTGCCTTTCCTACATTCTCTTCTGCGTACACACCCCTTCACTCGTCGATGGCTGCGGAGCGTCTAATCAACCGTGATTGATTGCCCTCTCTCCATTGTCCGGGGGGCTTAATTGAAATGATTTTTCTCGTTCCCACCTGCACAGACTCTCTGCCATGAACGCGATCCATAACCTGACGTGTTCGTCCAACATCGGCACGCAGTTGCACTTACCTCGGTCCAGTAGTATGAGGGTGTATGGAGTTACGCTGAATTGGATTTTTCCCCTCCGTTTTGACATTCGATACAGTGTCTTTCGACAACATCGAGAGTAATTTCTTTCGCCCAAAACTCAAAAAAATTAATTCTCCCAGTAAACAATGCTTTAATTATGGAAACTAACAAAAATGTAAAGGAATATAACATAACATGTCAATAACATCACGAGAACGTTTTACTATTCTGAATAAAACTAACGTTTGTGTATGTTCAGATTAAGGGCTAACGTGTGGTTACTAAATTAAATCGACACGTAAGTAAATCACCGTAATAAACATGCAGTAATGTAGAAAAAAATTGAAGTTATACGGTGTATGCAAATAATTTCCTCCCATCGTGGTTTCTTTCCTAACCAGTTACAACCCTTAGGACACTCAGACTGAGTATTATCAGTTCTTAACGCAGTTACGCGATGGAACACTTATCATTACACGTTTTCAGAACCACTCCTGTTTATTGTTTCTCGATTAAACAGATATGAAATACTGGATAAACATATTCGATAGAGTTTCTGAAATTTTGATCGTGAAAACTATCAGAAAAAACGTCCGAGAAGTTAAGCCATGCCATTTTCTATTTTCGAAAAATAAACTACACCATCATAACAAACTAAGAAGTTTTTAAGAAGTCGCTTTTTGCTGATTCCGGAAATTTGGCAAATTCTAGGGTGATAACAGGTTGAGATGAATCAGTAGGTTCTTTTGTATTTGGTTTCTGGGTTATTCTAAATATTTGCATATCTGCACTGAACTATTAAACCTTTTATACTCCCACATCTTCTCAGTGTCAAGGTTCCAATGAAATTA
>NNCF01126090.1:160741-184482 GCA_002313205.1 Laupala kohalensis | reverse complement strand
GATCGTCAGAGAGAACGTTATTTTTTGATAAAAAATCTAGAAGACGCTTATAGAACAATTTTTCTAGAATTTTTGAGAAAGTGGGTAGTAGAGATACNGAAAGTGGGTAGTAGAGATATTGGTCGGTAATTTCCAATATTAAGTTTGTTTCCTTTCTTGTGTAAAGGTTTCACTTTAGCTCTCTTAAATATTTTAGGAAACACTCCTTCCGATAAAGAACAATTAAAAATATTTATGATTGGATTTAATATAGCGTGGGACGAAGATTTAACAATAAACTCAGGTATATCATCTATGCCTCGTGAAAATTTGTTTTTTAAGGAGCTGATGATTCCCATGACTTCACTGGCGTTAGTTTCGGAAGTGAACATAGAATTGGGTATGTGGGTGGTAATAATTGGAGGACATTGATTTGGATATATTGAGTTCGTTATTTTACCAACTTCTGAGAAGTGAGAATTAAACAAACTTGCGATGTCCTGAGGATTTGACACGATCTTGCCATCGTTTAGTAAAGAAACATTTTCTTCGCGATTTTCAGAAGTTGACGTGTAATTGTTAACAATATTCCACATGGCTTTCATCCGGTTGTTCGATTTTAGTATATGCCTGTCGTTTTCTATTACTTTAGTTGCATAGACTACTATTCGAAGAATAGTCTTATATTTACGAAAATAATTATGGAATTCGGGTGGTTGGTTATAGCGTTTTGAAAGATAATATAAACGGCGTTTGTTTTTCGAAGAAATCCTTATCCCTTGCGTGATCCATCTATTGTATTTCTTTATGTTAATTAACTTGCGTTTTATGGGAAAACTAGAGTTGTAATGTTTTAGGAATATTGAGATAAATACATTGAATTTGTTGTCGGTGTTTTGGCAATTGTAAACATCTTTCCATGTTTCTTCACGCAAATAATTTATAAATATGGATTTATTTATGTCATTAAACTCTCTTGTAAATTTGTAAAGTGTTCTCACTCGATTGTTTAGAAAATTGTCATGAATTTGTCTGAGAAAATACCAAAATACTTTGTATTGAAAATAATTTTTACAAAAGTGATATTTATGAGATGCTCTTTATAAAATGTACCAAATATACCATTAATTTACAAAATGATGACCTAGTTTCCCAATATTTATAACATATTTTGAACATGTGTTATTTGTAATTTATTGTTTTATGGTTTTATGTTTTATGACAGTTATTTACCCCTGGAATACCCCCCTCCATAACTCCTGGAATATCCGTTGGAGTGTTTTTAACCATTGATTCATTTCAGTTTGACTTGACCTTTCACTCATATGTATTTCACTTGATAATGGTGCCAATGGGTACCAAAAAGTCGTGAGTTTTTTTTTTAATTCAAAGTTTTGTATAGTTCTTGTTTTTTACTTAGTGATGTTTTTCCACTGAACTCTAAAAAATAAATTATTGTCTGCTAAAGAAAGATTCTTAACTACTTACTTATAAGAATGTAAATAATATATGAGAACCAATATAATATTTACAATGTCTATCAGTGTGAAATTAACCAAAAAATTTGGCCACTGCCAAAACTATTTATTTTTTATATTTCACAGAGCTATAATTTTTTGAATTGAAGCAAACGGAACCATACTTAAATAACATATGTATTATCATAATTGTATTGAATCGTAATACGAACTATTCATTCGGCAAACTAATGTGTCTTAAATGTTTTGTTAAATATTTATCTAGGAAAATGTTAATAAACTAAATGATAAAAGTGAATTAAAAATGCTTATTATGTGCAATACAATTTTCGGGAATCCGTTCAATATCATATTTAGGCACATGAAAATGTTTACATCTTCAACAAGCCAGGTCTCCGAGATCAAATTTTAATGACTTATTATTACTTCAGTGAAGGTTCAGGATTTTAAAACTTGCCCCTTTTGAGGTACTTTAGGTTAACCTAAGTTCAAGTTTTTTCATAAAAAATAAAGGATGAGACTCACAGTAGCAAAACTTCGTTGAGAGTTAATACTATACATAGATATTATTCACTGAAAATGTAGAATCTGTGTATCGAAATTTACTACGAAATATTTTCCCTATAAAATGTTATTTTTGATTTTATTATATTAAACACTGATATCATTTTTCAGTTATTTATTATTGATTTAACAAATTAATGTACCAAGTACAATGTATAGTGTTATTTACGTACTTTTATTCAATGTTTGTTTCATCGTGACATTTAGGAAAAAGAACTACAGAGTTTACTGCAAACCACTGAAAAGTACGAAATCACTGACATTATACGCTCGCGTAGAAAATTGCCACCAAAATTAACGGGTCGTCTCAAAATAAAGAAAAACCCGCTATCTACTCTCGAAATACAGGTGGACATGATAAAAAGTAAATAAAATTTGCCGTGACCACCATTGGTCGATTGAACATGGGATGTCGCCTTACAGTATTATCGCATCAAGATCTTTCAAACACGTGTGGAACGTATTCTGTAATTGGACCTAAATATATTCCTGTACAACAAAAACAACCAAGAAAATATTAAGAAATCCGTAAGAACATGCATTCTTAATTCATTTGTAATAGATACCTAAATATAATTAAAATATAAATTATCTTTTCTATCAAAGTTCTCTAATTTCTCGTTCACTGATCTAAATATCAACATGTCTGTCAGTGATTGATTCATTATCATTACAACTACTGACTTCATCAGAACTGCTAAACACATCATTTTCGTCTTGTAATTCTGGTTCAACATGCCGACCGATGAGCTTTTCTTTTATTCCTTGCCGGTTGCTGCCCACGTAAGCGAACAATGACGTAGCTGTTTTCCCCAATTTTACGCCAATTGATTTCCAAACATGGTAATTCTCAGAAACTAGTTTACCGTTTTTTCATCATTTTCTCTCTATTTTCCAAAATTCCTTTACTTATTACGTCGTGTGATAACGTTGTAGGATGTCCTATTTTTTCCATTTTGAATTATCGGTAAGAATATTATCGGTAAGAATATTATCGGTAAGAATATTCGAACACTCCAGCAGTGAACAAATATTAAAACACCGATAGTACCGATAATAGTAATAATACACTTAAAAAATACTAGACCCACTCTCGGAGGAAGCTGCTCCTCCAATTCTTGAATGCTTTCTCCCCCCCCCCTTCATGACACCCGGAATGTCCATTGAAGTTTTTTACGTTGATCCATTTTAGTTTGACTTGAACATGGAATGGAATGCCGATATGGAAAGCAAAATTAGAAAGATTAGTTCAAAGAGAAAAATTCTTTCCCCCGTTGTTAATGTATAAAAAGGAAATACAATTTGAGATGATTTCATCCTACTTTAAATAATATATTTGTCATCGTTCATTAGCACACAGTTTAAATTATTCTAATATTGTAACGTTAGTGTGGACATTATGTTCTTATAATAATTATCACAAGAGCACTGCTATATTGTTTTATGTTACTCTTCATTTTTTTCTTCATGGATTTTGTAGACAATTTACCCATTAATATTTTTGTTCTGTAAAATATTGTAGTATGTATTATTTACAAAGTACTGTTCTTGAATTTTTTTCTCTGCCGCTTAGTTATACTCATAACTGTGAACAGAAACATGAAAACGACACTCTTGTCGGTGAAACTATGAACGGGGAAATTAAATTTGTTAAAAAGTCAAGAAATCTTGACGTTTAGGAAACTAACGTTCTGGAAGAATATAATAGAAATTTCTATGGCTTAACTTTTGGAGAATTGATGAAATTACAGAGGGAAATTAAAGAGGGAAAAAATAAGAAAAAAACTGTAAAGAACTTTCCGTTTACTTTAGATATTTTATTCTTTCTTGTTTTCCAACGTCTCAGCGACCGTGAAATAAAATTCATTTATTTCAGGGAGGTTGAACAAAGCGAGACTTTTAGAGACTTGTTTTATGTCTGGGTCATTGCACTGTGGACTGATGTCGATTATTCCTGTCTCTGGTGACCCTTTTTATAGCAATTTTTTTCTTCATTTTGTGTTATATTGAACTATTTCGAGTTATATTGAGTCGTTGTGAGGAACCAATCAAAAGTATATTATTTTTGTATATTTATTATTAAGATTCATTAGTCAAACAAGATGGATTTACCTTTAGTATGGGAAACTCGGAAAGGGAAGGATTTTTTAGACTTTTCAGAAAATGTAGTAGACCTACAAGTTAAACAGGACGATCCTTCACAAAGTGTGTCTAAAGAAACAGCGGTTAATAGCTCGCATTCAGTTAATCCAGGGTTCAGTTGTAATGTAATGTTAACTCCAAATTTCACTGGGGATGATGACGTCACCGTGGAAACTTTTTGGAATAGAGTGAGAATCATTTCATATTTCAATGGCTCGAACGAATCGCAGACACTCGCGGTTGCTAGACTAAGAATAGGGTGAACAGCAGCGGAATTTTGTGAAAACCATCCGCATATTACGGAATCCTATAAAAATTTCGACAAATATTTAAAAGACAGGTTCTTATAAAAAATTTCCAAAATTACGTTGGAAAGAATGTCACCTCTTGTACGCAACGTTCGTTGGAATCCGTCGCAGAGTTCTCTACCCGGCTTCGGGGAATAGGTAGAAAATTAATACATTCCTATGGCGGATTGGTATCGGACTCCTTGGTGGATATGTTCAATGAACGATTATTCTCGCAGTTTCTGGTAGGATTAAGGGAAGAAATAGGACGCATCAATTCGGTCAGAAATCCGAAAATTGTTCTCGAATGAAAGAATTTTGCATTAACTAAAGAAACAAATATGCGAGGGTATAACACTATCAACAGCTTTCAGACAAGCTGTTTCGCGATGCAAAATGTAGCTCAGACTCAAACTGCAGAGTCAAATAAGATTAATCTTAGTCGCAGTCACATTCAGCAGCAAATGGAACAAGCACGGACTGTGATAGCGACAGGAAAATCCGAGCGACCAACTAACACAACGCCTTCGCAAATGTGGACATTGACATGCTTCAAGTGTAATAGGATCGGTCATATTCGCCGCTATTGCCGTGCAAAAATCCAAAACTCTTTCTATTGTGGAGATAGTTCGCCCATAGCAAAGCAGTGCCTTCAAATTTTGTGTGGTACTTGTTGGTCCATCGGGCACTTACCAGTATCACGGGTCAATCCCGATCCAGCAGGTGTCGGGAAACCAGAAATTTTAGCAATAAAACTGGAAGTGGTTTAACAGTACAAGTGACAATATTGCGAAATAATTTTTAATAGATACAGTTGCTGCAGTCTCGAATTTTTCTGGGTAGAATATTCCCGAATGAAAAAATACAGCTTGAAGAATATCAGACGAATATTATAAGTGCGTCGGGTCAGTCTTTGAAAATTTTTGGAGAATGTGCTTTAACACTTTTTATTGATAACAGACCGTACCACACGATATCCCGTTCGCAGATATCGGTAAAACGAATTATGATGGTATTTTGGGCTTAGACATTTGTCGCAAATTTAAAAGTGTTTCTTTCCCAGAGGAAAAGAAAATGTTGGTCGCTAAGGGCAATGAAACAACTCTTAAATCGAGGAGTTCAAGTGAAAATCAAAATTCTATAGATTAAAAAAAAGAGTCCAACTTTAAGAAAAACATCGAAATGATACACAATTAACTGAGTTTTAGAACCGGAAACATACGTCAGATTTCCTCGACCCTTAATTGAGATATAATGCGCGAACTCAACAAAAACGCAACTTTGATTTACTTGATTCACTATATGAAGAAGATCTGGAAAGTCTTCCATCGCCACTGTTACCGGCATCTTGCGTAGATAATACAATAAGTATCAGTCTCATAGTAAATAACGAGGAAATAGTATAAAGAAATGAAAATGTTAGAGCAAAAAAACGCAAAACTGCTATTCTGGATTAAGTATGAACGAATGTTGTGTGAATAATTGTGACAAAGAAGCTGTAGAATTGAGTATGGACCATTAGCATGATGAAGAAGAATGTTGTGATTATCATGATGTTAATGATGGGAATACGTCAGTAAATGTAAGGGCTGATATGATGAATAATGTGACTGGTGATGAATATAGTGTATTAAATGAGAATCCAGTAGAAATGTCAGAATGCAGTTCTGGAAAAATCGTGGGGACTACGTCCGGAAGGCAAGAAGCAACGTCAGACGTGAAGAAGTGCTCGCTCCACAAACCAGTGGTGAGAATGAAGAAAGCTATGCACAGCATATTTGTTTAGCAAAGGAAACGAAAATAGCTCTAAATTCTTTAATTTTAACAATAGGATTCATAACTGAAAAACCGGGAACGGATATCTTTTTAGAGGATTTTGAGACAGACCAAAAAAATGTTACCTGTCGTTTGCCGAGTACAAGAGGATGGGTCAGTAGCTGTAATTTTATGTAATGAAAGTAATCAGGCTAGAAGGTTTGAAAAAAGTTTCAAAATTTTATACCAACGGAAATACTCGGAAGCAGAACAAGGGGTCAATTCATTGACCACAGACGTGTTTATGTAGCCAGAAGAGACTAATATCAGTGATATAGAAAATTGCTAACAGAATAATCAGGTACATTCATGCTAGGAAACAACCGTCTGGATTGCACAAATAACGTGATACATTATTGATGTAGAAAATGACAGACCCATTAGTAAACGACCTTAGTGCGTACTTCATTCTCAGCAAGACAATTTACATGAAGCGATTTCGGAGTTGTTGCGTCGAGGCATAATTTCGCCATTGAAAATCCGTGGTTATCTCCAAGTATCTTAGTACTAAATAAATCAGAAGTAGGACAATCTGTGAAATTTAGGCCGTGTATATACTTCCTAACTCTATATAAATTAACAAAAAATTATGTTTTTTACTACCAAACATGGAAGACATCTTTGATAAATTTGGAAACACAAAATGTTTTGTTCCTTGGATTTATGTTCAGGGTACTGTCAAATTAAGATAAAAAAACCTGTAAAAAGTATACATCGTTTATACTTGGTAATTGTGTAGCGTTAGCAACATTATCAAAGAATGATAAATTAAAAGTCGTTTGTAAGTAGCTCATTGTTTTAATGTTAGAAAGCTTTTTCGGCTGCATAGCAGCCATTGTCAGTTACGTACACTGACAGGCACTTGCCAAAAATTCTCCTCAATAATCAGTGTACGTTACTGACGATGGCTGCTATGCAGCCGAAAAAGCTTTCTAACATTAAAACAATGAGCAACTCACAAACGACTTTTAATTTATCATTCTTATCATCATTCATCGATTAGTACACCGACCGGTGACTTTGAATGCAACCGACTCCCCTTTGGTTTAGCCAACAGCCCTTTTTCTTTTATGAGGCTCATATCTATTTTTATGGAGGGGCTGATAAATAAATGATGTATTGTCTACCTAGATGATGTGCTACGGTATGATGAAACACCAGAAACCGAATTGGAAGGACTCAGAGTAATATTTGCCAGATTGAGAGCCGCTAACCTGAAACTGACGCCAAAGAAATGTAATTTTTTTCGACAACGAATGAAGTTCCTGGGATTTTTTATATCAGAAACGGGACTGGAACCGGATGCAGATAAAGTCAAAGTTATTAAGTATTTTCCAGATTCACGAAATGTGAAAAACATTCAATCTTTCTTAGGATTACCGGGATTATACCGAAAATTAATCAAAATTTTATCTTCAGTTACAGTACATTTAACAGATCTAAAGAAACGAACAAAATTTTGTTGCGAAGACAAGCATCAACAATCGTTTGATCTATTGAAAAAAAACTTGAGGGAGTACCCCGTGCTTCGATTTCCAGATTTCACAAAGACTTTTATATTGACTACAGACACGACGACCGTGGGTATCGGCGGTGTGCTGTCTAAGGTCTTTGAGGACGGTAACCAAATGATAACCTGCGCTAGCAAAAAACTGAACAATAGACAAAAAGCGTACTCTGCAACACAGATGGAGTGCTTAGGTGTTGTAGAAATGACATGAAAATTTAGCATTTATTTGCTACGTCGACCACTTATTTTAGTAACGGACCACAAACCTTTAAAATGGTTACTCGCGCAATCGGAGCAAAACTCAAGATGGGTTATGGAACTCTCAGATTATTCCTTTACAATTAAACAACGTCCGGGAAAAGAGATTACTCATGTAGATGAATAAAATATTCAGTATTCTCCATAATTGGACAGGACAGGGAATACGTGCCAGTATTGGAGATGGAAAGGATCGCACTGGAACAACAAAACTGTGTCAATTTGAAAAAAGAACGAGAATTAGCAGAAAGTCACGACCCACATTAATTTTTCGACCGAGAAGGAGTCTTACACAAAATTAATAAACCATCTCCAGGCCCCGTGGTAACGATTTGCGCACCAATATCGATGCACGCGTCCATAACTTCCATAAAGTCCGTAACGAGAACTTCCCATTGTCATTTTCTCGTAACTGCATGACCATCTCTAGCCCTTTTGGCATTTCCTCAAGCATCCCTACCCCGTACGACGTGCACAGCTATATGCTAACGCGTTGGTCGACATTGCAGTGGCAGTTGAAGCTGTAATTACCGATTACATGAAGCGAGAAACGCCTGCTGGCCGCTATATAATCAAAGACCTCTGATGGAGCGGTTTATATCTCGCGCGCACAAAACGCTTGAGGAGTCATCGTTGGGGAGAGAGATGCGAATGCACGCGTGCGGTGAAGGGAGGATGCAAGATGCTAAAGGGGGGTTCAAATGAAAGGAATGTGAACGCGTTAGCGAGTGCAGTAATAGGACAGTAAGACATGAATCTCCACTCTCTCAGAGCACAGAAGTCGTCCACGTACGTCAACCACATTCGGGAGTACGATTTGGAGTTCTCAAATTTCATGTTATATTTTATCAAGAGACTAAGAAACAATCTATAGCATGATATATTGGTTCATTTCAATGACTTTTTTTATCGAAATAGTTAAGTATTTGTGGCAGGTAAGTAGAGTAGAACAATATATCTAATGTAATGTAATTCATGACCACTTAATATTACAGGAATAATATCTTGAGGTTTAAGTCGTGATGCAAGAAAATAAGTAAACTCACCAACGTTTCGGATGTATTCTATCCATCCACAGGTTTAAAATACAAAAGACAAAATAAAAATAATTATAAAAATACATGGCACAATTAAATATACAAAATTTTAAATACATATTATAAAGTCATAAAAATACCATTTTTCAAAGTTGTTTGTGTTTCAGTCCTGAGAATGAATAGAATATAACAGAAACCTCGGCGAGTAAATTAGCTGTTGTTTTATCCTGACCTTATCCTCAATATATTATTCCTGTAATATCTAAAGACCAGAAAATCACTATGTTTTTATTCCTGAAATAAACACCTTCATTTTAAAACTGGAGCAAACAACTTCCTGAAACTTTATCATGGATCTTTCTACGTGGGAAGTCAGGTACTTAACGCTGTACTTCACTTTTTGTTTGTCGTATACTCTCATGAAACGCATTCATGACGGATGAGGTGCTGCTTAAAAGACTCGACAGCGCAAAATATTGCCTCATCCACTGACGTGAAATTAATTTGTAGACCCGTTTCCTTGATGAAAAACCGTGTAAATAAATCATTAAGTTTTAGATAAGGATCATTCTTTACATAAATATAATTATTATATGATAAATATTAGTATTCAATGAATTGACTGCTTTTGTTTCTTCAACTCCCTGGTATTGTCAGCTCGATGTAAACGGACTAAACATGACACGAATGTGTGTTTCGTGACCGAGTCACACACACAAATTACAAAACTGCACTCACTGTGGCGTTGTCACTCTAAGATATTATTGATACCACCAAGCTTATTTACTCATTTTGTTGCGAGTTGACTTGAAAGGTGTATGCAGAAGGGTATAATAATTTCCGCACCCATCTGCTGAAGAATCACGCTGACACATCAACAAAACTTCCGATACTATGCAGAAGCTTGTCCCTCTCTCCACTTCTCAACTCCTAGGAGTGACTGAGCAGCTCATATGTTTTGGTCAACCAATAATATTGCCTGTGTAAGGGTGGGGGAGCTTCTCCTCCAGTAGTGGCCATAGTTCTAACGCGCACCTTCTTTTCAGATCCCAATACTATCGCTGCTCGTTATTCACTAAACGTAATATTTTTTAAATATCACTTTTCATCTCATTATACTTATTCAAAACCAAAATATGATGAATGAGTAGGAAGGTTATTTTCTAAACAGGCGTGGGATTGTAATCTTCCGTCTAAACTAAGTTATATTTGATGTATAATATTTTTTATTGTAGACAACTATCTTGTAAACTGTATTGGCATGTGTTCAATGGCTAATGACCTCAGTT
This sequence comes from Laupala kohalensis, assembly GCA_002313205.1. Lineage (NCBI taxonomy): Eukaryota > Metazoa > Arthropoda > Insecta > Orthoptera > Trigonidiidae > Laupala > Laupala kohalensis. Next base: position 174,123 of record NNCF01126090.1, on the reverse strand, counting down.
GCCGAGCCAAATGTATATAAAATAACTTGAAGATAAATAAACCCGAATTAAAATAATTTCATGAACGACCTCCCAGGTGACAGCACATACCCGCTAAAAAGTTATGCAAGAGACATCAGTTATAAACACATGTTAATTTTTTTACTGTTCAATGCCATTACGACTTTTATGTGAATTCAGCGATTCACAAGTGTACATTGTGAGAAATCAAACTTTATCACGGTTATGAATCATTATCAGGGAATAAGCTATTGTTTCTGAAATACAACTCGTGAATGTTTAAGATAAAAGTTGCTGGAATTTACAGGGGATGGCGGTTTTGTCAAATACAAGGATGTCTAAAATTAATTAAAAAAAGAGTTTACTAGCGTTTTGACACGTTTAAACGCCCTTTCGATTCTCCCTTTCGAGAGCGCGTTATTCGCTCGGGTTTAGCTAGTACTTTTTATTAAAAACAAATATTGAGACTTAATGGAATACAACCCACAATCCCCATGAGCGGATTTGTGTTTCCCGCTGCGCTTCCCGCTCAGAGAGAGCGCGCGGCTCGCCGAGCAGCGCAGCGCCGCGCCGGCGGCCGGCGAAGCGCATTCCCGCGCGCCACCAATCCGGGCGGCAACCGAGGCTACTTTGGAGACGGCGAGAGACACGACAAGACACTAGAGACTACCCCGCGTGCAAGGAGGCGACGGTTCGCGACGGCATCGGGGAGACTACCCCGCGTGCAAGAAGGCTACCACGTTCTACAACTTCGCGGCCGCTGGGCTGCCTGTCTTAATCCGGGAACAAGGAATCTCGAATGGAAGAACGCTTTTTGTTATTGAGTTGGATTTAATTTTGTTTCGTGTTTTAGTAATAAATAATTTGATTGTTGCTACGTGTTCCAGCCTCAGAGAGTAGCCGGCTCCCTCCGCTGTATGGCCGGAGGTTCCTCTCGAACCCGCAATAATCAGTGATATTTCTTTTTTGGCAGTAGTTTCTTAAAAAGGAGTCAGAGTGGCTCAGTGAGTAGAGCACTCAGTTGCTGGATGGCCGGCGATCGATCCCCGGTGAGGTGGGGATTTTTATCACGCCTCAACATCCAGACTGGCTCCCAGGCCTACTCAGCCTGATATAAGAATGAGTACCAGGATCTATCCTGGGGTCAAACCGGTCGGAGCGAGATGCTGAAATCATCTCCTCCTTCTAGAGCCGCGGTCAAAAAATTGCGAGCTCTACCCTCCGCGAAGGCCAAAGTCCACAAATAAGAAGAAGTACTTTCTACAGAAACAAATTGTCAAGTCACAATATATTGCTCGTGAAATTAGTATTTTTACGAACAATAAAGAAGTCATACTTGTATTTTATTAATATTATTCTAAATCAATTCTCAGCATATTAAATTGGTAGCTTTAACCTCCTTTACGTCAACTTACCAGTGCCATGGTATTCATATAACAAATAATAACGGATAAGATAATTCCTTATATAATGCTTTTCGACAGTGCTCATCATGGCAACAATGCTCATTAATAACAATTTAAAGTGATCGGTGTCGGTGAAGGAGTTACTAATTCATTCATGTGAACTATGCGGAAGATGTGGCGGAAACTCCCACCTCATACTGAATTGATCATTAGCTCGTTGTAATCACCTCAAAAATAACAATTTAAAATAATTTTCAACGTATGAAATGGTTTCCACTGCATTTGAAACCATGTAGCAAAGAATATGTTGCGAAAATATGTACATATTTTGTAAATATACATATGACGTGAGATTTCAACATTTTTATGAACTTACGCACAGTGTATGTAGAAGGGTCCTTGAAAAATGATCTTTTAAATTGATTTTTTTTAATTTGTTGAAAATAAGACTTCAATAAATATTCAGATTTAAGAAAATATATTTTACGCTACAACGCTTCTTGAAGTTTTGAGTGTTTCGAGCTTGGTCGCAATCCTTAATCTATAGTTTTAGAATATGAGTTTTTTTTTATCGAAATCGTATTTTAAGAATTACAAAAATGAGAGGGTTTCCGGTCCAAATTTCAAAAGTTGTATTTAAGAACCCCTAAGTACACCCATAAAGAATTGTAGATCTTTCAACTCACGTGCGATGAAAGAGAAATTTCTTTGCATAAACATTAAAATTTATCGTGTAAAGACTCGCCATGAATAAACCGATATTTGAATCTACATTTCTGGTTATCAAAGTTTGCCATGAATATAAAAGGAGTCATGAGTAGAATGCAGGTTCAGAAAGAAAGAATTTTTGAAACATTGGTCTCTAAAAATATGGGAAATTCCTAGATTACAATAACAATAAAAAGTATGTAAATATATCTCACATGCAATCACTCCATTATGTACAACAAACGTGATTTATGTAACCTCATTAAAACGTTTGGATCAGAATGCAGAAAACTAAACATTACCTTCGGACGTGAATTCAAATAGCGAAATATACAATATTATTAGCGTACGTTTAGGAGAAAATATATTCAAATGAAAACAGTTCATTAGAAATGCTAAGAAACAAGCAAATTATTTACCACTGTTGTGAAATTTGACTGTAAATTTTAGAAAATAGCCTGAGGAAACTGTTTATAGATTAATTTGAAAGTAAAGACGACATATGTTTACATTTGATTGTATGTATTTTCGTTTCGGCCAACGAAGGACCACGATGACGAGTAAGGCTCATTTCTGACCTTACTTACTAGAACATCGTAACTCTTTGGGAGAACAGGGTCTAGACTGCTGTATCCGGGTATTACAACTACGGATGTTAACCATAAAGGATGGACTTTTCATAAGTCACAGCTATTTGAACTGAGACATGGATATGAAAAGCTACAAATTTTATTTTGCCCCGCCCGGGTATCGAACCCGGTGACGAGAAATCACGCTGACACCATGACCACGACGGGGATTCACATCTGATTATTATTATTAGAGCAAAAAATATTTTCTTTAATGCTCGTAGGAATTAAAAAAATTATATAGAAACTACTGAGATTCTAGATAGAATGAATATCGATTTTGTAACACGCTTAACACATTTGAGGTAAGAATACAGGAAGTGAATGTATGTATAAATCAAAGGAAACAAGTTGCAGACTTTGTTTGAACTGTAAAGTTTCTGGGATTTAATATCAGTTAACACTAACTCTAAAATGTAATTTAAACTGAATTAAATTGTTTGTACTAATTTCATTTGAATGCAGAATTGAGTTAAAGTTATTCAAATATTAAGTTAAAGTTAATATAATTTGCACTTGTTTGCGTCGTGTCGTCTCACTGTTACCCCCACTTATTTTTATTTTTCACAGTCTTAAAAATTCCTCATTCACTTCCCCCAATTTTTGTCTCAATTCTTTGACAGACATGGTGGCAACATTTAGGATATATTCGGAACGATGTACTTGTATCACGGTATAACAAATTTTATGCTCGTTTTTCCGAGCTCGTACTCAAGCATACTCAGATGCCGGTGAAGGGTAAAAAAAGCGTGACAAAGAGGAGTTCCTAGCTCGGGGGAGTTCCGTCACAGTACCTCCTCATATATGGCGGGGAATTGAATCAGGAGATTTACGGTGGTGAGTCCCCTCTGGGAAACGGTGGAGTATCTGCTCAAAGATTGCAGAGGAAAGAAAACTAAGCACGGTCCAAGGTATTTATGGCGAGAATATATAGAGAAGACCTGGCGTTATTGGTACGAGAAGCGGATAGATGACTTTTACTAGTTCTCATGTACAAATCCATGGCTTTCATAGAGAGGTGTGCACACAGAGGAATAGTGAGGTGAAACAGTACACGAAAAGTAAGATTAAACATCGTTTACCCTGTTGCTTCGTGTTATAAGAATCTCCTGATAGCCCATTCTGAATACGCTTATCCCCTTTGTAACAGAAGTTCTAGTACCCCTATATAAATAGCTAGAAGTCCCGGGGTTAATACGATGTTTACCCTCATTTCCACGTGCAGCAGGAACGTCATTTGTTTTTCGCGTGCAGTTAGCGTTGAACCAAGAACGAAAGGACCGATAGAAATACTCAAAGCTCCATTTTCTGTGGAATTACCGATCTATTCTCAATCAAAACATAGAAGAACATTGAACTCTAAACGTTGAATGAGTATCATGGGGGAACTTAGTCACGTAATAGAATAGTATCGTCATAGAAAAATTCTAAGTAGTTCGGTAATACGAGGATTATTATTTTAGTACTCCGTAGAAGCCGAAGTAATTAGATCCGACACCTGTTCGAATTTTCCGTTTGTTTGGACCACCCAGAAATGTACAAAAATTAGCTACTAGGGAATTTCCAATAAAGAGCTATTTCACTTAAATTCTCAATACCAAATCAAAAACTTCATTGGTGTTTCAATACATCGAGTAGTAACGTCCTTTGGCGCATTTACGAAAGTTTCTACGTCACGCCCGGTTTTCGTCACGGAAATGAACTCAACGACTTAAAAAATTTAAAGCTGGAAAAAACAATTTTGAAAAACGGACTAAAATACGGTAAGGGTCTATTCTCCAACTCATGTAATAAAAATACAGTAGAAGTCATCAGAAGTACCATGATCTTAATAAACTATGGAAGTTGCAGAGACTCAGTGACACGCAATGCTACACATTTAACAATTACACATAAATTACTGATTATCAAGAGAATTTTACCATTATTCCGCCAAAAAGATGTTAACTTTATTTAACTGAAATAAAATGGCATGAGTACCCGAATTCAAAGCATGGGGGCTATTATGATTGTTTAACTCTTTGACATAGACGTATTTTAAAATGTCGATTCCATTTGTCTCTCAATCAATAAAAAGAAGAGTAGAGTCAAGAACATGCATTATGACTTATTAAACAGATTCTTATTACGTGCAGACAAATGTTCTACGAACATATGAGGGAATGATGTAAACTTATTATTGAGACTTGGTCAAAAAAGAATAGAAGACACTATTTCATACTGCTAACGTTTCAAAAATTTATATTTCCTTCATTAGAACTGTATAAATTCACAATACAACTCACTCATCAATCTCAAAACTTATTACATCTCGCATACCATAACACCTACAACAACCCATCTGCATACGTAATGAATATGTCACGCACTCATCGCCAAAACAAAATCATAAATGACTTGGTGAGTATGCTATTCTTCAGATTCCGATTTTATCCATATGGATCAGAACCATCCTTGAGCGAATATAATATATTTGCATACACCAATAAATCGAAACTTTCTGGGAGCAATATTTTTCTCCTTCTGGCTCCCCTCCCCAATTTCCAACTCGCAAACAATTGCTTTCCCACGAATGCAATCAAGCACTTTACTGCCTCTAGCGCTGACCGTATGTTCCCACAATATTTGATTGAATTTCATTCAGAAGAAAAAAGTTGCAATTTCACGTTTTGGCTTCACAATAATTGTCTGACTTGTGTTAGTGTACTAAAATGACGGTAGCAGATCCTTTGTGTTGCATGAACGTTTTCATGGTGTATAAGAGCATTGATAGTATTGGTTGGATTTTGCAGAGAATGCACCTGTCAATTATGACGAAATAAAAAGACCAGCAAGCTTTATAAACATCAGTGAAGAGCTAGTGATGTTACGGTAGGACTATTTCCCGAATCACGCTTTATCCCGATTTGTTTTCAACTCAAATCATTCTGCTCAAGATACATATTATTGGAAAATATTTTTGAGAAGGTTCTGAAACATTGGTAAATAGAAAATATACAATTTCTATTTATTTATTTATTTAGGAGAACAACGACGTTTACGAATTAGAAACGGTGTAAATAAATAATAAATAAATTCAATTCTCTATAAATCATACCTTATTAAATCTCAAAGAATCTGTTCACAACCATTTATATTTAAAAAGTTTACAATCAATCAAAATTATGAAACAATTAAAAACTGATATCATTTTATTTTTTTAATGATTTCGTCAATAAATTTAATTTCTAATACAATTCAAAACCAAGTTTCAATATGCTCATCCCGAGTCGACATTACTATTGTGTATTTAATTCAATATTCCTATTGCCTTTCAGTGACTCAGTTTAGTCATTCAGAATCTAATTGTAGTATATGTTACATGCAAGAACGTTGTGTGTGAAAGTAAGAAAATCTAATAGGAAACCGTGGATTATTCATCTTCATCTCTCCTCCAACAAAGATAGCAACTTCTTAAACTAGATAACACGACTGGTTTTAAAACAAAACATGCGTTAAGTATAGATCTCCTTTATGTATAATGATCAATGATGTTTTCAAATAATTTTTATTGGCGTTTCTCTAGCCTGTAAATCAAAGGTATTGCTTCTACAAATACCAACGTTTCGAACGCTTTTATTCAGCGGCTCCAGAATTCGAAAAGCAGCTCAGAGATTTGAATAAAACACGTATCTCCGGATTGCCAATTGATAGAGATGGAGAGACATATTTTGGTTTTGTTATTAGATATGCTCAACCCTGTTTAACTCAGTCATTACAGTCATCCATCCTGGCCCGGGTTTTTCTCCGTTTTTCCTTCGGGTAGAGGCGGATTTCTTATACAGGTTCTCTAGTTTTAAGGGTGTGTTTATTGTAACAATAAATCGTGAAATTAGCGTTATTCCAATTCTTATGATTTTTAATCACTATACTCAGAATAATCTATAGTTCGATAATAACTTGTACATGTAAATTTACAAACATATTTGCGTTGAATTACAAAGATATTGACATTCTATTAGTATTATAACTCGCAGCTAACTTTTTATCTTATCTAGGAACTTTTGCTGAAATATTTGAATCCGCCTCTGCCTTAGGGCCCTTGATCGGAATTGATGGGATGGTCCCTTGCTTGCTTCCGGAGAGTAAATTAGTTTATTGTCCTCCACGTGGTCATACGCAGTTTGTACTGTTTTTTGACAATAAATTTATTATTATTATCCGCAGTAACCCTTTTCCACTGTACTTGACATAAGGCTAAGAGTGAACACGTATCTCCCATTTTTTTTTTCCGTGGTGCTTTAGGGCTCGTCAACATCAAAGGTCATTAGAGCCCATATCTCCCATTGAAAGGATACGAGTGAACACATAAGAAATATATTGTTAAGAGAAATAACATATCGGTTCTAAATATACTAACATATAAGATTTAAATAATTAACACAATTTTTGTTCTTCCAATATTTTATATATTTATTTAATAATTTTTCCATTATTTATACGTATGCAAATTGTATATTCAATATTTTGTCATCAATCGTGGTGTAATTATTACCACACAATAAAAAAAAAGTATTTCCAATATGAAACAAATATTCACTTTTTTAAAACAAAACGGGTAATTAAAAACTAGAATTTTCTATTAAATTAAAAGTAAATTTACAACAACCAACATGCTGATAACTACACAACGCTATAATACTTGGTTTAAGGTAAAAGAAGAGCAAAAATACGGAAAGATGCTTAGAAGAAACTGAGAATTTAACACTTGCATTTTCAGGAATCCCGTTTTATTCTAGTTTTATTGCGTTATCATTTCAGAATTATGTTCTCCTGCTATATAAGTTTCAATCCCCCACTTTAATAAATTATTTTTTCTAAAAAACAATTATTCTTTAAATATCATTGTAGCCTACATTCATAACAATATAAAAAAAATATTTAAAAAAATATGAAAATAATAATGTTTCACAATGTAATGCTTAAAGGTTTCATCAGCTTTAGAGACATATTGTGTCCCCTTATGCGTAAAACTTAATTATTTATTTTTCTACTATACAACACGAGCTAAAGAAGCAAAACAAGATACAGGCACACAATGACTTGATTTGTAACGAACTCGAAAGAAGTAACACAAGTTTGACTTATAAAGGGAAAAGCACGATTGATAAACCGATTTATAAATAACATACCTTGAGTTCTATCAATGGATACCAATGCAAATCTATCACGATATATACCCTACCCATTTTCCCCCTTGTGCTAGAAAAAAGTATCATATAAAATATGACTTTCAACGTTTACAAAAATTTATATATTTTTTGTTATATATGATGACGAATTACATTCATCTATCTGAATGAGAACATTAGAGGATAAATGAAGGATACAATGTGGAACGAAAGTACGTGTGTGCGTAAATATTTATCACTCTTTACCCACATGTTTCATTTCCCCATCGAAAATAAGCGCTCAGAAAAATAATGAAACACATTTCATCCCCAGCTGCATTCTTTGAAATAGTATATTAATGTAAGAAATCCGATCCACTAATATACACGATTAGAAAACAATTAATGAGATGGCAGCTAGCTCAATGATGTTGGACGACAATGTCGTATCAATAAATAAATAAACCTTATTGTCAAAAGAAGTTGCCAACTGCGTATGTCCACGTGGGGGATAATAAACTAAGTTCCTCTCCGGAAACAAGCAAGGGTTCATTCTATCAATTCCGATAAACAATTCGATGGTAGAGATGGATTTATTATTTGTAGAGAAGCTATTTAATAAATAAGTATTCTTATTCATTCATTATTACAAAAAGAAAAGAAATGTGCAGTAAAAATTCGAAATTAAGAATAACAAAAGTATTAATGACATTCCCGCCTATGCAAAATCCGGGCCAGGATGGGGTTACAGAGATAATGAACACAACCGTGCCAAAGTTGCGCACAGTTACAAATAAACTATGAAAAACAAAAGGAGCAAAAATAACATGCATGAAGAAATGAATTTAGTCAGTACTAAAAGCACTATAACAATGACGTGATAAAGTATAAGAGACAATAACATCAATTACATCATCCGAAGTTACATGGAAAACAATATTTATTAGGGAATTGAAACACTCAATAACTTCTTTTATTACAAGCTGTAAATTCTTTCACATAATAATAGCACATTAAAAAGTTTTGAACCGCGGGTTTCAAGAGATTCAATGTATTTATATATTTTATATTTTTGGGAAGGGAATTATACAAAATTATCTCTGAATGATATGGGCCTCTTTGGCAAAGAGTTGTTGACAGGCCAGGACGATGAATATTAGCCTTATTACGAGTGTTGTGTTCGTGAACGAGACTGTTTCTTCCATTGCAGGGGTGGTGTTTGAATATTCCTTAAATAGCAAATACGACTACTTCATAAATGCATATGCAAGGGAGAGGGAAAGTATTTAATTCTCTGAGTAAAGAATTACGACACGAAACTTCAAAACCTGGAGGTGGACGGGAAGTCATTGGTAACATTAATGGCCAGAGGAAACCTCTGAGGTACAGATGTGGAATGAGGATGCGGGAAGCGCCGTTTACGTGCATCGCAGTCGAATCACGACCTGGGAGAAGCGATGTGGACGGGGGAGTTTTTGCGCCAGACCGAGGTAAAGACCACCACAGCAGCGCAATTTGAATCATCGATTGATTTAGCAGAGAGATGCAAAAACACGCGGTCTTCGTAATTACGGTCACTGAAATAATATCGAGGCAATTACGCAGCCAGGCAGATGGTCCCGGACGTTTACCCGGAGGCGGCCACGCTCATTTTGCTGCTGTGACCGAGACAGTGCTCCGAACTCAGATTGCGGTCCTTAGTCCATACCCCTTGCCAGGGGGATTCCCTTTCTCTTCTTCTCTCACATCCACCCTCTCCAGTGATACGTTCCTCACTACCATTGGTTTCTACCCACATGTTTATCGGAATCACCCACCTCACCACCCATGAACACCATACACCCCCATGGGTTTCACAAACATCTTGATCCTCTCGTACTTAAGGCAATAATGTAATTCACAAAAATGGCTGAAAATAACTAAAATAAAAAAAGTTACAAAAAGTTATTTACATTTGAACTTGAAAAACGCACTTCACCAGCCACTTCAGTTAAATAATTGAAATATTTGTTCGTAATGGAATAGATTACATCTTATGGAGAAAATACTTCAAAAATAGATTGATTTTTATATGTTAGAAGTTTTATGTTCCATAAGCAATTATACATAATTTTGCGTAGAATAACGTACATCCATGAAAACATACCAAAAGAAGGATAATTTTTAGGTGATCTTAGTTATGACGTATGAATTACGAAACATTTTATCGGTCTTCATTCTTTAACATATTTTAGTGTACTTCAAACTAGTCCAAAATATTCTTAAGTATTATTAATGTGATACGATTAATTGATACAGACAAATTAAAGCAAATGTGTTTTTATATATAAAATAGAACTGTATTATAAAACAATAAGTCCAATTATAAAGAAAACAAATATACTCTTTACTAAATTGACAAACTACTTGAAGCTCTTTTTTAACACTATCTTTTTAGTTGTGTTATTTCACATTTTTTGGTCTTGTGTTAGTACATATTGTAATAAAACGGGGTAATTAAGATGTGGATTGTAATGGACGACACCCACCTTAGTAAAGTTGCCCTAGCAAGCTCGGGCACTAATCAAATACGTCAAATGGGTTCCAGTTATTTTTAGTACGTGAGAACACACACTTGGGTTCCTTACCACAGGAAAATGCATTCAAAAATATAATTGACTTAATTATTTATTAACACAAATACATATTACTTATAACTAAAACATGCACACACACCCAAAATCACAAATACCCCTGTATAATACACTGAACATTTACTCTCTCTTCATACTATCTCCTGGTAATTAGTAGCACCAGGTCTTTACATTAATGTGACTTGAATTAAGAGAGGAACCATAGACATTGCTCATCTTCTTAAACACTGATTAACAACAAAAGAATTACAAATGTTCTGAGCAAGGGTGATAACATGTCTTGGTCGTCGCACTAAGTCTTCTCGCGACCACTCAAGTTCCTATTACTTGTCGCAGCCAGCTCAAGATTACCTTGATTAATGATGGACAGTCAGTCTAAAGAAGTGGTTGGAAATCGGAATGTCATTAGTAGCGTAAACTAGTTCATGGAGCCCTTCCTCGTCCCATCTGTCAGCTCATTCATAGCTTGAGACCAGGCCCCTCTACGGTTGTCGCGTCACAATTTGTTCCCGTTCCTTCTCGGAAGTGCAGCGCCTCGCCATCGCATTAAATATTCTTTTGCCTTAAAAGTTCATTGATGTTTGATGAGATTCGATCAGAATGTATTTGTATCACAACTCATTAATGAACAAAATAAAACAATTGATTTTCAACTTGATCTCGGAAAGAACTTCATAAGTTGAAGTTTCAAATACTTAGTAAAATTTCCAAAAGTTCAAGTTGTCACTCAAGCGCAACCTGTAAGAAAAACTTGAAGACCTAACGGTCGAAAACTCTGAGTATAACACCTCAGAATGAAAATATTAATAATGATGCCGGAATCTATCTGAATGACGATGTAATATGTTCGGAGCGTCTCTGCTCGTCGTTATGTCTTCCCCACTCTGTCCATCAGAGGCTTGCTTTCGTAATTCTTTTCCAAAAATCATGTGACTTTTTTAGTCCAATAACATTAAATTCTTACTCTACGTGGAATCATCGTTATTGGTCACTTTCAGAGTGACGGGTGCGTGTCCCTGGCCAATCATCAGGTTTCTTTTTAGGAAATTTCCACACTTCCGCGGCGTCATGTTTTTCAACCATCCCCTCAGTGATTCTAACACGCTCGCCAAGCAGTCGCCTGTCCAGAGACTTTCGTCACCTATTCACAGACTGGTCTAAGAGCTAGGGGTCTCGCTCGCCCACTCACATGTTCTCTCGGTCTGCCACCCTTTGTCGTCCTTTAACTAATAAAAATCCTCTGCCTCCCTTCTCGCCCACGATCTGAGTCTTCCTTGCAACTGTGTGCTAATATCAAGATCTGTCACCAACGTCGACCTCATCTCCTTCAAAAATATATCCCGTGATTTTCCGTTCCTTCCCAGTTTCAATTCTAACGACGTCATTTATTATATGATAACAATTTTTTACCTCCCTTCACCTTCTGGCCAAAATAACGCGTTAAACGCCGACACACTTCACTTCGTCGTATCTTATTGCCCTTACTTTGAACAAGGAAATACAAAACCCAGCGTTCTACACAGCGGTCGTGGTCCCTTCCCCCTACTACTGTGGCACCGTAACCGAAGGCGCGGTATGTAATAATATAATAATAATAAATTTATTGTCAAAAAACAGTACAAACTGCGTATGACCACGTGGAGGACAATAAACTAATTTACTCTCCGGAAGCAAGCAAGGGACCATCCCATCAATTCCGATCAAGGGCCCTAAGGCAGAGGCGGATTCAAAAATTTCAGCAAAAGTTCCTAGATAAGATAAAAAGTTAGCTGCGAGTTATAATACATATATAATGTCAATATGTTTGTAATTTAACGCAAATATGTTTGTAAATTTACATGTACAAGTTATTATCGAACTATAGATTATTCTGAGTATAGTGTTTAAAAATCATAAGAGTTGAAAAAACACTAAATTCACGATTTATTGTTACAATAAACACGCCCCTAGACAAAGCCTAGAGAACCTGTATAAGAAATCCGCCTCTACCCGAAGGAAAAACGGAGAAAAACCCGGGCCAGGATGGGGCTACAGAATTAATGTACACAACCGTGCCAAAGTTGAGTACACATAAAACTAAATTAATATGAGCCATACGGCAACACAATCATGCAAGAAAATAGTTTTTGAAATTGTTATAAGTTATTTAAAAAGTGCTACAGCAATGGCGTGATAAAGTACAACACGGATTTAACTTTTATTAAAATCAATAAATTCTTTTACAGTGTACAAGCACTGGTGCACGAGGTAGTTTTTAACCGCGCATTTGAAGAGATTCAATTTTATAATATCCGTTTGGGGTGAGAATTATATAGAACAATTCCCGAATGATATGGTCCTTTTTGGCAAAGAGTGGTTGACACTCTAGGCCGATGAATATTATTCCTATTGCGAGTATTGTGTTCGTGAACGAGACTGTTACGTACAAAGCAAGGGTGGCACTTCAGTAATTCGATCTTCACAAACAAGACCGTTTCATAAATATAAATACAGGGAAGTGTTAAGATATTTAATTCCTTGAATAAAGGTTTACAAGAGTTTCGGGGGTGAGATTTACAAATTATCCGAACTATCCTCTTCTGAATTCTGAAAGTTTGAATACTCTGACCGGAATTACCCCAGACGGTAAAGCCGTAACGTATATGTGAGTAAACGTTTGCAAAATATACGCAACAGGAAATACGTGGACTAACTGCGTTAACTAAGTTTCGGAATACGTAACACAATTTGCTTAATTGGGAATTAAGATTGTCAACGTGACAATTCCATTTGAGGTTGTCTTGAATATGGAGACCTAAGAATTTTGTATTCGTAACAGTTTTTAATTGTGTTCCGTTTAAAGAAAGAGAAACCTGG
>NNCF01126090.1:133353-160016 GCA_002313205.1 Laupala kohalensis | reverse complement strand
ATTTAACAATAAACTTAGGTATATCATCTACGCCTGTTGAAAATTTGTTTTTTAATGAGCTGATGATTCTCATGACTTCACTGGCGTTGGTTTCGGAAGAGAACATAGAATTGGGTACGTGGGTGGATTTAATTGGAGGATATTGATTTGGATATGNGATCACTGTATCCGGCGATAAACTCTTCAGAGTGATACGAGATTCCATTGTTGACTATAATTTGATCTAGCAATGTTTGAGATGTTCGATTTTAGTATATGCCTGTCGTTTTCCATAACTTTAGCTGCATAGACTACTTTTCGGAGAATTGTCTTATATTTTCGAAAATAATTATGGAATTCGGGTGGTTGGTTATAGCGTTTTGAAAGGTAATCTAAACGGCGTTTGTTTTTTGAAGAAATCTTTATCCCTTGGGTGATCCATCTATTGTATTTCTTTGTGTTGATTAACTTGCGTTTTATGGGAAAACTAGAGTTGTAATGTTTTAGGAATATTGAGATAAATACATTGAATTTGTCGTCGGTGATTTGGCAATTTTATGATTCCACTTCCTCAGACTTTCCTGCCTTTCAAAACTTTCATTATTTTAATTAATATTTAAGAATTAATTTATTCTACCAATATTTTTGCATTATAATTAAAGAATTAGACAATAGCTGAAACTAAAAAAAATTAAAAAGTTAGTAAGTAAATCCAGCAATCAATTCTTAGAATAAAATATAAATTGCTCTGGCGATGATAATGACTAGAAAAGTGAGATGAAACCTGTCATTTAATATGAAATTTAAAACAAATCAAACTACTCGATACGAAAAGCAAGGATATGACAATTTCCAATGAAAAAATTTTCACATAAAAGTTGAAAATTCTCTACCACTTTAATGCAGTGACACGTTTTTATGTATTTTCCAGTACCTTGGAAGAGAGTTGAAAATTTACCTTACTTAAACTAAGCAAATTCTCAGAAGAGCCGTGCTCAAACTGTTCAACTTTTTACAGCAACTATAAAGTTAAAAAAATGCTATCAATTAGATTGTAGGCTGAGTTAAATGTTGGCGCATAGTACTTAATAAGGCCAAAGTCAACATATGAACCTTATATTAAAAAATGAAACATCCATTCCCATTGAAAACAAATAACAAAGAGTTCCTTTCTTGAAAACCTTGAAGCACTCATACCTAACTCGATGAAAACGTTTACTGGAAGACTAAAATTAAATAAAACGAAAGCAACAGATAAAATTAAATATAAATTGCATTAGATTATTGGTCGTTTTGCTAAACTCTTCTTCTAAATCTGTGTTCTACAAAAATTCTTTAATTCAATCTGAACATATGGACTGCAATTACAATGATACGGAGACACTTACATTAAAGTTAATCAAACTTTTCAATAGGAATACCTTTTAGTTGTGAAGTGTGGAATTTTAGAGTGGACTTAGAAGTACTGTTGCAATCTTTTCTGCTGTCGTGAAAAATCTCTATCGCTATAGGAAGATGGCAATTATTATAGAAAAACGAGCAGTAATTGCGAAGAAACATGCATTGAGAATATGAATATTCTAAATTGTATCAATATCAACTCTCAAATTGTTTAAAAGTATTCGTATGATCCTCCTAATTAAAACCACCCGCGTATTTGTTTTGCCTGTCGTTTCACCAATCCAACAGAATAAGCTCCAGCTAACCGAAGATCTGTCATTAAGTTTAAATGTTAAAATAAGCTCAATTGTTCAACAAATGTGAATGATTGTAAAAATATATTAGAAATTATTGAATTTACCTCCATCCAACAAAGTTTGAAATCTCGTTTTTGCGCATTTTATTTCATTGAGAGTGAATTGAATACATTTAAATTGAAGAAAATGTCACGACAGGAGAGTAACACATTTTTGTTCACCTTCTTTACTAGATCAGTGCAACGAGAGTAATATTATCATCATTCTGGAATCATGATGGCGCTTTCAATAGCTCAATGGTAAAATTTCGTTTTATAGAAAAATTTACGATTAATGAAGCAATATGTTGGGTCTTCAGAAAAGTGAAACCGACGGACAACTTTGAAGAAAATTCCTTTGAAGTACATTTGACTATTTCTGTTTCTTGAAAGGATGTAGTTGTTTTGCGCGGCGAGTAATCATATTTCTTGACCTTGTTTGGGGCCATCCCTTTGTAGAGTTGACTGGTTACAAAACCGGCTTCGACCCGGAGTAAACCGTGAATGGGATCATTCCAAGAATGCAACCCGGCATACTACAAAGTAATGCGGTACATCCACGTCAATTTCAAGGTAGCGGGCTGAGGGGAATATGTCAGTCATTCTAATATTAAATTTCCTCTCCCGGTCTGGTGACGAGTGCAGTGTTGGATATGTTATGTCAGCTGGGTTAACTTGCCTCTGAGCTGACATACTTTCCACTTGTGCTCGCTTATCTCGAAGCAAGGAATGCAAATATCTAGCACAATAACATTTATTTGGTTTTGGTAAAGAAGTAAAACATTTGGAAACGATTTATGTAACGGATATTAAGACTTTAAATATATATATTATGATGTGCAATACATTTTTCCAAAGAATACTTTCAGAATGAATTAAAATGTTTGATATTAAAAGAAAATTAATATGTGGGTTTAATATTTCCACATATTATTGCTTACAGTACTTGACTCCATAATTATGACACAAAAAATCAATGGTTTCAACAACAAAATACTTCCTAAAACGCTTATCATGTACAAAAATATATGTATATTTACATATATTTAACTAAAATTTACTCTAGATAATGTTCAAATTTGTTGTTAATATTAGAGCCAGTACCAGTTAAGTGTATGAACATATGTTTCCTCCAAACAAAGGTTTAACAATGTCGAATTGAAAATCGTCAATCCTGATTACATCATTCTGTCTCCGCTTCTATTTGTTTTGCGTTTCAAACGACGATATACCGCTCCACCTTCAAGAAATTTCTTTTTTCGCATACTGATCCTTGGCGTACTTCGGAGCATTGGAAGCAGCTGTGATACCAATAGGTAGTTTTTTAGTAAACTATAAAACCATCACCCTCTTCTTCTGCCTTCTTGAAATCTTTTCCCTTACGAATACGTTTTCTTGATTATCTGTAATAAATTTTCCCGACAAGTTTGGAAACTAATTTTGAATACATAACTTTCAAGGAATACATAACCATTAACTTTTGAATGCATAACTATAAAGGACACCAAGCGAGTGACGATTAAAGACGCAAAGTGAAATTAAGATCAGAGAGAAGGTTTCTGATTTTCACTGTGTTAAGTCTATCAATTTTAATAGCGAGTATATCACATTGTTGAGCGTGGAGAGCAGGAGGCAAAGACGTCCGCTCTAATCATGCTTTTCCATGTCACGTTCCCTCCAATCTAGCTGGCGCGATGTGTAAGACATTTTCTAATGAATAAGAGTTACTTCAGCTCCTAAAAAGTCTTGATTACTTCCATACATATTAAACTGATCGTTAATGTCAGACTTCTAAGATATTCAACAAACTTTTGTGATACATTTGTCTAAATTGTCGAATAAAAACAATATATAAATCAAATATCTCCCAATAAATTACTTTTGTCTACATCAGAATTAAATTATTTATGGATGTTTATACGTAATGAGGTCGATTGGGTTGAATTCTGTAACAATATTTCTCCAAAAGTATTTTTTTGTTTCTAATCGATTTTTTTACAGTAAATTTATTATTATTATTATTATTATTTATTTTATTACTATTGCGGTGAACTGAATTTCTTTTACAAAACATTGTATTATTATTGTTAACGTCCGATATTTCAGTGTTTCACAGAAAAATACTGTAAACCCATACACGTAAAAACGCGCTTTCTGTTTGTTGAGCTAATATTAATATACAATATCGTGATACATTCGTTTATAAACAAACATTGGAGAAAAATTAGCCTCCTCATCAATTATTCTCTATTAGCATATTATACTATATATTGGCACTCGAGCATGTATGAAAGTACTTAGTTACTGCAGGTTCAATAAAGTGCCTGAGAATCTATCGGAGTAACTATGGATTCGTGAAACTAGAAACAAAAAAATAAATCATTTTAACGACACCCGGTGAGTCAACATTTATATCAACATAACTCCGTTTGGTTAGTCATAAAGTGAATAAAATAAATTAGTGGTCCTTAAAAAATTCTTTAATCGATGGAACTGAGTGAAATTAGTAAACTTTGCAATTTAATGTTATTTTGAGAACATGCTTTCATCAAATAATTTTTTACATTGTGCTCTAAATAAAGGAGTTTTCAATTTTTCTGACATACGTATACGTGAATCCAATTATCACACTAATAAATATTAATACTCTACTCTTCTTTCATGCTACAAGAGCAGTAAAATCTTATAGTTTTGGAAGATTTTAATCATATTTACAACGAGTAACAATGTAAAAGGAAATGAAAAATTTAGCACGATTTTAGCAAGGAGATTTATACGTATAGTTTCATATATTTTCCCTGAAAAAAGTGTGTATTCATAAGAATGCATTTGCGTCTCCACGAAAATCTTCATCATAAATTAATAGACATGGTGTAAGCGATAATAACAGAACTACGATATTTATTCAGAATAAACGCCCCGTTCGTCTGCCCTGTGTCACTATTCCTCTTTCTCGCTAGTACCCATCACAAATTAGTTTTACTGGAATCAATCCTCGAGTCTGTAACTCCAAGTGGGTTAACTTGCTTAATCACTTTTACATTTCTCTCTTTGACACTATGAGAAAGAAATTCATTCTTCTACATTAACTATCATTATTGTCACAATATATTTTGTTGGTACTAGTTTGCAATGAATGAACAAATTCTCGAGAATGATCAGAAAATCTCTCTTCTTCATTACCCACAAAGATCTCCTTCATTTATAGAAAAGTTTGTTAATGAACTCGGCAACTATTGCGAAGTTTTGACGAAGTCTTCGTCGTAAGTCTTTCTGAACTTACGTATTTAAATTATCTCATGTAAACTGCTGACAAATTTTTTCTTGCTCTCATAAATCCACTGTGCTTCAATTCATATCTCTCCAGTTTCCAATAGAAAAATTCGATCTGAAACTTTCCACAATCATTTTGCGTCATTACTCATATCCGTTGAAATTTTCTCCCGTCGTCATGTAGTTTCAAACGTATATCACCCAAAAAGGAATATAAACCCGTACATTTTCTCCGACTAATTTAAATCTGCAAGAGACGTTTCCTCCAGCTATATACTCCCATCTTACGTTCTATTATTATTACTTTCACGTTACCCGATAGAAACAGTTCCATTCCATTCTACATTTCTCTCCTCACTCCATTGGACGCGCAACCTCACGCACTGCTCAGAGGCCACAAGTCGCTCGCAGATTTATGAGACCAACTTTTGCACTAATTTCCCTTTCAAAGTAGTTTTGATGTATATTCACGGAACTAATGTAACCCAACCACCATACTTCAGCGGAATACTTCACTTCTCTCCACCTGTCCCTAACCTTCCCATTCTTCATCCCACTCCATATTTTCCTCCTATCCTCAAATTGAATGGTGTTCCGTGTCATTAGTTCCTAACTCCAGATGAGCACGTGACTTACTCAGCATCTCATTACCTTCTTCCCAATAGGTTTCACTTCACATGTTTACTTCTCTTTACTGCTTCAAAGTTCGCCCTTCAACAAAATGGCAGTTGTTTGTGCTAATTTGAAAGGTGGTTCATTATAACAACATGAACAAAAATTAGACTACGATGCCAATTTTCTTTAATAATCATCATAACAATAGTATATATGAACGGTACCTACAGATAATAAAATGGAAGTAACTGGTTTTCAGTTTCAGTGCATATGTTTGCAAATCGGTAAGGTTTTGCAGTTGTGCTAAAAGAGTAATAATAATTATAACAGTTACCAGCTGTTACGTAAAACTGTGGAGGAGTGTATTTAATTTACAGCATTTTGGTATAACTTTCTTCTCATAAATAATTGAAAAATAAATTTATATTTTAAAAAGCGCATTTAGTTACACAAAGTTAAAACCACCAATCATTTGCTGGTGAGCGAGGAATTCCGAGAATTTTTTGTGCAGGAAAATATATAACCCGTTCTGTTACCAAATGTGTTTACATGAATGGTGAAGTCACATCAAATGGATAAAAGAAAACAACATTAAGGTAAAATATCTGAGCTGTCAAAGAATTTGGAAATATTCCTAAATATCTTTTATGAGAACCAGATTTTTGTTAAGCAATATTGCATGAATTCCGTCCTTCCTTAGACCTCAACCAATGCACGGTAGAAAGTAATCTCGTATAAAAATATTTAGTTGGCTAACAACTGACATAATTTGCCAGTAATTCACTCAATGCCTCTCAAACCTTGATACCTTCATTCGTTATCCTCATTCAATAAATATTGAGAAAGTAGTCGTCATCGCTACAGCTTAAGAACTAGGGTAATAATCCGGTATGGTTTAAGATTGATTCTTTCTGGGACAGTCTTCCAGAGTTAAATCCATTTTTTCTACGACCCAGTTACTGTCTTGACTTACATTATGGAGTCCTAGTAATAAGGTAGCGCTGGCGAATCAAATTTTGAAGTGTACATAAAAGGAAGAAAATTTTCACAACAGTCAGGTTTCAAGATTCCATTGTACTTTACCTAAAAATAAATAAATTTTCCTCAAATGCTTTAAAATACACTAAAAAGCGTAGAAATTCTTTATAAACAATGTTCATTAAAATTATACAAAAATGTCCCTATTCCATCATTCGCAACACGTTATTTGAGCCAATTTTACCGTTAGGATTCCATTGTCCAATTGATTAATCCCATACTATTAAGCGATCAATAATTGAATATATGTACATATGTATTTGTCAAAAATTTTCCCGAGAACGGCTAACGATTTTAATGAAATTCACAGATTAGATGTATTTTGAGTTGAAAATGTGATATAAAATGGTATTTTTTCTTTGTAGAACAATTTTTACACGTGTAATACTGGCGTCATTAATAAACCAAATATTTTCCCTCGCATAGTTAGTGTCCGATGGTCCAGGAGTTATCGTGCGAGTTTCATATACGCAAGGTCGGTGGATTGAATCACCGGGAAAGCAGATGCGTTTTTTTAATCATTTTTGTCGATCATATGAAAAGTTTATTGTACATTTATCCCTTTTATAACGTTTATACTATTAATAAAAAGCTGCTAAGTATCTAAAATGCGAATAAAACTGCTTAAGTTTGCTGCTAAATTGCAAGAATTTTTCTTTCTGTTCATACGAGTTTCCATCGCAAATGTTCTTCCAATCATTAAGCATTTTTTGTAACAATCAAACAAATAAATTATATAATAGTTAAGAATCCGAAACTACACCAACAGCACACCGAGCTGATTAAACCGGCGTTTTTCGGTACAGCTGACTTCAAATTTGTTCTCTAATTGCAAAAATGGTTCTTTAATAGTAACAATAAAAATGTTAAACACACGAGGAAAGTATAATGAGGCAGATCACGTTAACAAAAATAAATGAAAATATAACTTTCTCGGCGGGGAATCGAACTCGGACCGCGCTCGTACATATGAGACTTTGATCCCTATACTACGAACAAATTTCGACGATCATTTATCTTATTATTAAAAAGGTAATGAAATGACCGCACTTAATACTTATAAGGCTAAAACACTATGAAATAAACAATATTCATTTGAATTTGACACGACTACTTTTGATGTAACGTAGTAACAACACATCACATTTAATGAAAGTTAGCTTTACTAACAAAATACGAACCAGCGAATTAATGTAAAGTAATAACTGGCAAAGAAATAAGAGGATTGTACGTTTCTTCAAAGGTAAAATGTGTTCCTAGATCTGTTCAATTCAAAAGAAAATTCAGTAAAGAATTTAAAATCAAGATCCTCGGTGGAAAATGAACACGCGTGTATAGTATTTTATTTCCACGTTGACCCTAGTTCACCTTTTTCCGATTGTGTGACGCAGCGTGCGAAAGTATCATTATCTCACAAATATATGTCTAATATTATAGAGTATATTGTGGGTTACAATGAGTAGATAATTTTCGTTTGTTTACGAATGAGTGAAGAAAAGAGGAAATCACAATTTAAGACAAACGGTTATTATTTTCTATTTACTCTCGTATGTGTTCTACCGCGTAAAAACGAAGTGTCAATTCCATAAAATTTCAGAATTACTCCTTAAACCCGGACACATACAAAAAACATCTTACATGGGCAACGTAAACTGCGCAGTAACCAAATTAACAAAATAGTTACGTATGTAATTATCATTCGTTATATTCATGGTTACACAGCAGTGTAACTGAGTAAGTAAGCCATGACTTGAGCTCCTTTGTGAAAAATATTTTGTCATATGACCATTTTGTGAGCTATTCGAGCGAAGCTCGGTACCCTAGGTATTTACTCTTTATGACACGTGCTTCAAAATAAACATTGTTTCCGTTAAATGAATTAAGAAAGCACATGAATTTATTTGTATCCTAATTACTCTTGTAATATTGTTTTCCTGTTACCTGATGTTCCTTAGATTGCTGGTGAGGATTCTAGAGACCTAGACGATAACGAGCATGAGAAGCCCTCCAACGCAGTGAGTCGAGAACTCCTGAAGACAGTCGAACTGAATATCGTTTCATTGTAATTCAGAATTTCTATGATTTGTATCAATTTGAAATTTTTCAATTACATCACAGTGATGTGTAATGTTATCTATACCAGATATTAGACATTTTGTCTCATAATTCGTAATTCCGCTAATGATAAAATCTACATAATTAATGAACTTTTTACGGAAGTTTTCGTACTTTACTTGAAACGCAACACGAGACGAAAATCCGTTGGGACTAAAGCATCAAAATTATAATTCATGTTAAGAATTCATCGAACAAAAATCGCTCACACGATTTCTAAACATCTCTTGATGAATCATAGCCCCACAACCCTTCCGTTTATGTCATTAGCTATCGACTATTTATTTCTTTTAATCGTTTGTCTACACAATTCACAAAAACTCATTCAACATTATAATTTTTTAAACATAATATATAAAATCTATAAAACGACAAGAAAACTTTCAATCATTAACAGAGCTATAAACGATGAAGATCAAAGTCGAAGTGTCTAACCCACGAGAAATGAGAGAATAAAACAGTTCTGGATTTAAATACATTTCTGCTTGATATTATACTTTAACACACAACTTGGAGAGTTTTAAATTTAAACTAAAAAGCTAATGAGTCTTTAATCTGATCATTTTATGACATTTTGCTGATAGAGCGTGTTAAAGTTGATGGTGTCACTTTCACTATTCTACCCATCTTTAACAAACGTACAGGTCCACGGTAATACCCCTGCTAGGAATTTCTTCGTCACGTGTTTAAAGTGTCATAAAGTATTTTGTTTCACGGACGCATTCGCCATATAAGTTTTAAAAGTTATCATCAAAATTGAAAGAATGGCTCTTTACATTACCAGATTTAACCTCGCTAAACTTTTCTTTAGTTTGACATTTTTTTAATATTTCTTGAGGGAGAATAGTGAATTTAATATGTTTATGTTGTTACTTTATATGGTTGAAATAAATATTTCATTTTTTGTTAATTTTGATTTGCTTTTTTGTCTTCAAATTATCTTAACAGTAACAATCTTAGCTGTATGTTGTTGTTCTTGCCATAAAATGAATTTGGATATGTCAAACGCCACAGAAATTTATAATGTCTGGACACTTTGTTTTTCGTTTATGTTGATATAAATTTCTCATTTACCATTATTTCGTTTATTTTGTATTTTGTAATTATATATATGGAATAAATCATTATCATATAACAGGAGAAAACAAGGAAAATTCGGACGATTCCCTGGTTTTTATAGTAAAATATAATATTAAAGGGGTTTTATTTTTCTTGAGAAAGGACAATGAAAATATATTTCTAGTTACACTAATGTACTCGTACCTCTATAAAATAAGAATAAAAGGAAATTGTTCATTGGTGCTGAATAACTCACAACAGTGAAGAGCCTAGAATGGCTGTGGAGATTTGGCACGCTGTGGCTGATAGTCGCAGAGACTTCAGAGATTGAACTAAGTCCTTGGCTCATGTGACAAGACACGAGGGACTGTTTCTGTGAGTGGGAGTGCTTAGTGGGGCACGTGAACAGGACGAGGGGGAATTACCGATTGAAGGCACTTGCAGCAGGGTATATCTGACGCTGCCGTTAGAGTACCGTCCTCGTACAGCTATGTTTACAAAAATTACCAAAACAGTGGAAGCAATCTCTACTTTTAGCAATAATTGAGATAAAATTACAGAAAGTATATTTAAAGGATTAACGTAAATTGTAAACGGAGTGAATTAAATTTGTTTATCTAATTCTTTTTTGTGGCAAAGTGTCTAGAAGATGTCATAATATAAAGGTTGGAATAGAATGTTAATGGAAACATAATTTGAAGGTGGGACAGGCGTGCGAAACAAAGAGTGATTAGTGAAGAAACGATTAAAGAAAGTAAATATTTTCTGTTTTTTTACCTTCAATAAAGCTAAGTATTGGCACAATTTTAAATTTATTTAGTTAAATGTACTTAAACACACATTATACCTTAAATAGTGGTTAACCAATCCGCGAGTTAACAGATTAATGAAGTTATATTGAATAAAAATAGGAGACAGAACCCGGGAACCCTCAGGTCCCAGTTTCGACCTCCAGTCCCGTCTCCCACTTTCATTCAACGTAACCTCATTAAACATACCTAATATCGACCATTATTGCAAATCAAACTCAACGCAATAAAACTCACTATATGGAGGGTCAAAATAGAATGATCTACAATTCATTCCGATTAATTTTAAATCTCACCTTTCGTCGTGGTACGCAAATTAGCAAATTTGCCTTATGTATTTTATGTCACCTAAAAACTAATGTTCTGTGACATATTCCTTGAAAAACAAACGAGTTGGATGTCGTAAAGAAGTTATGAATTCCTTTCACCTCACTCTCATGTCATTCTTCCGTCTTAACAGTTTTATACTCGTGACCAAATTAGCTTGCATTAACATATGCACCGTTTAAGAAAATTATTCTTCACATACATTTAATTTTTTAATTTTATTTTTAGATTATGTTTTCTTTACAGTCTATTAATAGCTAACTATGTCAAATTGCGTGAGAAAGATAATGTAAAACCTATTTCTTGAATACAATATTTCATTACTGGTATTGACTAGTTTACTACTGAACTAAGAAAGACTTAAGACACTCACAAATAACTAATATATTGCTTGATTTTTTCCATATCTGATTTTCTTCGTAATTGATTGATCAATTTCATTATCAAATACAACATTTCATTCTTCCTTTTTGGTCTCCATGTTTACGGAGCCTTTCCGTTAACGTTTTTCATTGCAAGACACTCTGTTCTTTAAACCTTTTTACTTATTTCGCTCATCTTTATAGGTTTCTTAGATGTCGTATCTGGTACTGTCACGTCTTTCATCCCTGCCTCGAGGAGGCGGACGCTCATTTACATCTAGCTTTTCTAGTTGTCTTTTTTAAGGATCCCTCTTGTGTCACGTAATTAATGTAACAAAAAGAAGTCTGACGACTTTACGTTTGGCGTGAACCATGTTGAGCTCCATAGGTTTTGACCATAAACTATTTAATCGCTACATGAACACACAAAAATCTGATCTACATTAGATTGTTCATTTTATTATGCACTGTCAATCACACCAATTCGTAAACGTATGTCTTTCATGGCTTCACCGTACGTTTTTATGAATGGGCGTGTTGAAAGGCGCATTCAACATTCAACTCTAACACGCCCAGTTATGTGAAGATAGAGAACTCCCATACTCCTACGAGGAGTCTCAGTTACTTTCTGGGAGGAGCATTGAAAGCGTCTGATCTATAGTCTTCGAGCTGATGCTCGCGAGGTGTCAACGGGGCAGAAGCGGATGTGAGGATGGGCGGGCAGGACAGCGAGGTCGAGGAGGGGCGTCGGACGAAAGCGCCCACGTTGAGGACCCTCCCTTATCGCTTCTGCGCCACTGCGCGCCGCGTCGCACCCCTCCTTCCTCCCGCCCCACGCGTCTCCGCACTCACTACCGGCCAGATAAGCCATTAACCGGCACCACAGAGGAAGCCACCGCCTGCTTGACGTCGGAGCAGCAGGATAGGCCACTGGTACTTGTTCGCAAGACTTCAAAGCTGCACTTGTTAAAGAATTATCCGCTTGGCGTCACTGATCGCCAGAACCCAAGATCGATGAAACAACAGAAGTTAAAAACTTCACAAAAATAATTGTGAAATTATAGTTATGTTGTGTACAATTATTTGTTTTAAACGCACCAGTCTAGTGAGGTGCTAAAATTTGCAATTATAAAAGAGTTTACAAATGAAGAAATTATGTAAAGCTGAAAAGAATTAATTTCAAACAAATGTAAAAGGGTTTTTTTCTGTTTGGCAATTGCTGTTACAACTTGCATATTTGTATAGCTTTTTAAAGAAAATTAGTTTATTCACTTTTAAACATGCCAAATACAGACTTACTAACATAAAGAAACATCAGAAAAACAAAAATTACATAAAGCACTAAAAAGTTGTGCAACGTGTCGGTGCCGCCTTGAACCATATTTAGACTAAAATCGTACTACCAAAATTTGTAATTCTTGTGTTTTATTGATTTATGGTTTTTAAATGTTTTGTAAGTCTATATTTGACATGTTTATGGTGAATAAACTAGTCTCCTTAACCGTTCGTCTTTATTTATATTTTTACGTATAATAATGCAGACGAGATGAAGAACTAGAATAATTCTTTTGTTTCAAGTTATAAATTATATGAAAATAAAATGTAACTCTAAATTTATATCTATATAAACAAAATATTTACCTGAAATTAAAATTTTAAATTTTATGTTGCTATTGATTGAATAATCTGGGACCAAAATACTTTACACGAGTGGGAATGTCAAATTTGCTCTTAATTTAAAAATTGAAAAATAAATATGTCACCATATATTACATATCGTCTGATGAATAATATTCGTAACACATCAAGATTCCTATGAATTAACGTAATTGGTAATACTCGAGAAAATAACCTCGCTTCCCAAACAAATTTTGTCCCAACCTCAAAACATGCTTTCCAAGTTAAGTAGATAAATTAGGTTAAGTAAATAAATTATAATAAGATTAAAGATGCATCGATAGACTCTACGCGTTCACAAAGGTCGATCGATGACACCTTTTGTGGGTCGCGCATACGAAGCAGTGTAGGAGTGGGATAGGGGTGAAAATTGAGCACAGCGACGGCGAAACGAAAACGCGCTCTTGGAGTGGGGTGAGCAAGGGAGGGTGTCGGGGTCACTGGAGGGTGACGTTTCTCCCAGTCGAGTAACCACCTCATCCCTTCTCCCCACCATTTCCAATCCTTCCTCCCCCCCCCACTGCCACCAATACTCTACCACACCATCGGCCGACAACGGAGCCCCGTGAATCCGGTGGGGGCCATTCCGGCGAATGTGGCGAAAAATTTATGGCTAGCCCGCGGTAAATTTACTACGTGAAATTCTATCAGAGATTATTACTCAATTTGTACAAAAGTGTAAAACATTGTGGCACTCAAAATCGGCGACGGTTTGCGAAAATTGGTCACGAGATTTTCCAAACGCTGCGTGTCGCCTCCCGCGAACACTAGAGTGCTGGAGAAATCTTTTATTTTCCTCGTCTACCTCGTTCCCCACCCACACTGTCCGCATCTCCTTTTGCATAGTTGTCAGTTACGGCATCCTTCGTTTTTTTATTTGTCGTTTCCTACTCATTTGTTCAGACGAACCTTCACACCTCTTATAGTACGTTTTTTACGTTACACTTTAGGCACAACTATATTCGCGAATTATATACTCGTTAATTCCGCTTTCATGTGGTGACAGAAAAATTTCAACAATTTTTTTTCTCATGCGTGTGACTAATTATCACTTCTCATTTCCTCTTCGCGGTCGATAATATTTCCCTCATTGTGTAAGTACGCTTGCAAATTCTCCACCCACGATCTAACCTGTGCCAGCTCATCACCATCCTAGAACACGCCATAACCACGAATATCGCTTCTACAAAGATGTACAGTGTGTCAGGAAGCGTCGGTCAGCGTGACGTTTGCTGCCTCAATGCTGCCCACACACCTCTTCCCACACTGCCTACCAGAAACGTAAGGGTTAGGAGGGAGAAGCATGAGCGAATCGCCATTTGTTAGGATGTCAGAGGTCCGAATTCGGTGAAGTTAGCTGGTAGTGTGGGAGGTCGAACAGGAGAATGGTGCACCGAAGCACAGTGACGAGTAGAATGAGAGTATGTGAAGAGATTGCATATTTCGATGAACGTAGCTATAGTGTGATGTTGACGGTATAGGACCATTGTGAAAACCCGAGAAAAGGATGACAACAGGATGATGAGAGAAACGAGATATTGGGATGGGTGTGGGACGCACGGAGCGAAATGTGGATGTGCGGGGATATGGATTTCCAGGGAAAGAGAAATGAAGAAGGGTTCGGGGAATTGTACATCACAGAAGTAGAGTAAAGGGGATGCAAGGCGGCCCGCAAAGAGGTGGCTGGAGAAGGGGGTGTACCCTTTGCGAATCGTTCATGCGCAGCCATGCCAGTGTGCACGTGGCCGAATTGATTCGTCGTAAATATTTCACGCACTTCGATTTGTGTATTCGCGAGCGCCATTCTCGCTAAACAATTCATTGTTCATTTCTGCCAGAGTAAACGTGAAAAGATGAAGCGTCGTCTACAGAAGACAAGCACAAAAAGGATGTCGACAACAGAATAACAGCTCTGTTGCTTATAAGTTCCTCTAAATTAAACAATGTGACTTTACAAAACGAAGAATATGAAAATTCAGTATTCATATCTTCTGTACTACACAAGCGTTTGCTGTAAATACAAAACAAAAGCTATAGTTGAAACGAATATTCAAGTCATTCTAAATGTTTTATTAATTTATTCTTTAAATTATTATACTTTTGGCACATCTCATCTAAATATTTCAACGTCTTACAAAAAATTACTTGAAACGTGGAAATAGAGAAATTTGCGAGAACAGGCGTGCTTTCATAATTCAGTTCAACACTACCAAATACTTTCTGTAGTATTTATTTTAATAGAGCTTGCGTAAATTATTTTATTAGAAAATTTTCGAGTTCCTCAATATTGCATCGACTGAAAAAATTACAAACTTTCATGTACATGAATAATTTTATTACTGTACTATATCTGAATGACAGAGTTTTGTTTGACCTAGGACTGAGGAAAAATATTTTGTGTACGCGTGCGCAAAACGGTCGACAATGCATAGTCAATAATGAGCGAGAGCTAATCAGATGTTTTGCAGAATAAGCAGTGAGCTTTTTAGACCCAGAATTGAAATCAATGGTGTGTGATGGTGGATGTTGCTTTCTACAGAAATGTAGTTGACAAGTCAGCGGATCACAAAAATCATTCGTCGATGGTGTAATTAATTTCAAGAAACCGGAATCGTTGAATAAAACACTCGACGGAGCAATAGCCGCTAGTTATTTGATTCCTTTTTTCAAATTTGAAATGTGACGAACAGTAACGCATATATGCTCACAAAATTTATCTCAGACCAGGAAATGCTACGTGCACAATTGGTGACCCTACGTGATCTTATATTGCCTCTTGGATGCTAAATTGAATGGAATATAATCCAATTTTCCTCCACTTAGTTGTGTTCTTTGAAGACGTGGGACGTATCAGTAGACATAATCCATGGCACGAAACCGGCTCTTTCACGTTGATAAACATGTAGTTCTCACAACAAAACTACTGATGTATCACCAAAACTGTTTTCTGTTTATTTTCAAGGCGAAATCATTTAATTTTCTCGGTTTTTAATAAACTAGATTAATATCCTGGCATTATGATTTCAGAACGGCACACATAACTCCTTTCTTTAAATATTTGTTTAATACATTTTCTATCTTATTCATAATTCAATTTCACCCCGATATATTCCTTAATTATATATTTTTGAAACAAAAAATTAAATGTATGTTAATATTATGAATAGATCGTAGTCGAGTTTGACCTTTTTTATAGGAACGCAATACCTGTCAGTGATCACATACTCGTGTACCTCTGTCGGAGCAAGGCACAATGCGACTTCAGCTGTTGTACTTTAAGACCCCTTTCAAGAGGTCGAGTATATGTTGGAGGGAGATCATACTGCATGTCATGCCTTCAATGGTGGGAGTGCATCCTCACCTGCTGAAAGGTAGGAAATGATAGAAAATTTCCCTCCTCCTCGCTGAATTCCACTTCATCATTGTTAAGAGAAGGTAATGATGAAAAAATTAATACAAGAATGTTAGAAGTCCTTCGGCTAATACGAGGGGAAGGTAAAGAGGAGAAACCAGAATACATAGAAGAGTAGATTACTCTCCTATGACAAATAGAATGAAAGAATGAACCAGACAATGACAACCTGTCAGAAAACTTTTTTCAAAACAAAGACAATTCAATAAGGCAGAGGTTCCAAATTAGGTGATATTCAGCTCCCGGGATTCATAACCTTAATACTGAGGTGAAATATTTAAATTACAAAATGGTATGTTGAACAGAAATAGCCAAAAAAGCAAACTCACCATTCTCGAATAACTTATTCTACTAGATGTAAACGTAATGGTATTATCAAGGTTGATAACGGTCACAATGGAGTTCACAAATTGATGAGTCAAACAACACGACTCTACGGAGCATTGAAAAAATAGAAGTTAACATCATAGGAAAATAAATTGAAAAATTTCGTGCTTGTCATTGGTTTGCCGTGTAAGTAGGTGAATTAAAAGACGTAATCGCGTTACCAAGTAGTTTTGTTGTGATGCATTATATACTAGAAGCATGAAAAAAATTCTTAAGTCATCGAAATTATTTTTTGACGGGAGTAAGTTTGGTAGGGCAAGATGTGTAGGATTTAACCCAAATAGAGCCAAAACCAGAGAATGCTAACCATAGATAATATGTCAAAAATTCATAATTTCCAACAAAGGTACGTCAAGAAACGTATTGCAAGTACACATCGTCCCAGAGAGGAGTTCCACGACATGGCTCATTTATAAAAGTTCACTTATAAAAGAGCTGTTGCTGACCTCGAGATGTACCCCAAAATCTTGAAGGCATCAGTCATACCCCCCTCCCCCCGAGAGGATAAATAGTGCAACACTATTGGTTAGGTTGAAAAAGCTCGACTTGTTGAAAAGTCCCAATAAGATTCACGAAAAGGTAGGAAAATTTATCAAGGTCAAAACTAATGTAAGGGTTAGACCTCATATACATTAACCCAACAAAGTATTATTGGAACTAACTGATTACCCCATAGGGGAGAGTAAATTGATGGTTAAAAAATGGTTATGTCTCAATAGAAACTAATTTCCCAAAATAATTTTCCAAAGCATATAAATGAAACACTACACTAAACTGTACACTAAACTTCCCAACAACTGGGATCTTAAGATAACTTAAAAGACATCACGACGGGTATTGGAACCCCCCATACAAGTTCAAGTTTCTTATATTCAAGGGAGGTCGGTCTTACATGAGATGATCTTTACAGAGGGTGGAAGAATATTGTATGGTATTGCGTTACTTCAATTGTCGAATAAATGAATGAGAACCAAAATTAGTCGAACAGACCTCAATATTTGTGCGGCACGCACAGAACACGGACAAAAAATTGAAAATTGTCACTAGAAAGAAAAAACATTGTGATTATAGCAAAAGCACGAAAGCACAGTACTGTATATCAACGAAGTTTGAAAAAGTTGAAGTTTTGATCTAATTACACCCGATATATGAATGATTCAGATGTAAAGCATGATAAAAAACAATATTTGAAAAAGAAAATAGACTTTCTTGAATTGTGGTGGCGGAATAGAGAAGTAACGTACTCATTGTAATGGTGATAGAAATAACAAATTACCACAGAAAAGTATGGTAAAAAACGATTTAAATGTAGTCCTAATTTTTCTGTAATCCACTATACATTAACAAAGGGTAAATACATCAAATAAAGGATAATTAAAAATATTATACGACCTTATAATGGAGAGTTCGTTTAACATAAAACGGATAAATTACAATAAAATTTGACACCTTGAATTAAATCGGAAGGTAAGCCAAACTTTTCGTGAGAGCATTCAAATGTTTATTAGGAGAAATATAAACATACAAAATAAAAACCAGTTCGACGTATTATCTTCATCAAAGGAGTAAATCCAAAAAATAATATTACGGATAATTTATGTAAGGTAAAATTTTAATAACCTTGGAATATACAACAGACACAACTTCTGGTAAATTTTATGAGTATCTCAATACCCGGACCAAACGGGAGACACCAATCGTTGACTGAGGATGGGACGAATTGTCGGCTATGTGTTTTTGTAAGTAAATTTTTCAATTTAGTTGTGTCCCGAGGTTATGGAATTTACTTCTATTAAATATACCTATTTTATTCTCTATTATAAATAGAAGAAGTTCACGACCTCCGCAATTTATTTTGAAATTAATTTTTATTCAGGGGAAGCTTTAGAATTTGAAGGATATTGTCAAACCCCAAGTAATGACACGCGTGAAAGAAAAGAGATAAATAATAGATTGGGTTGATTCTAATATCAGAAAGAAAATAATTGATGGAGATCTTAACTAACCACACATTAACAGTTGTTGTTCAATTCTAATTCGCTGTACGGGAAACTTTATATAAATACATATGTTAAAATAACAGTGAACATCTCAATAACATTCTTTAATTTCAGAGACAGTTGTTCTGTCACCATCTGTAAATAAAGCAAAAGAAAATTTCTAAATAGAAAATTTCAACCTTTACTTTTGTAACGTCATTTGGCAAGATAAACATTTTTATTTAGAATAAATATTATTTCATTATTAAATTTTCCGTTGACACATATTTAATATAACAAATACGTAACAATTATGAACTTTTGAAACATGTTTTTCCACGATTCGAAATCTACAAGAAATTAATTAGATCTCGTATCATTTCTGAGAAAACAATTCATGAGTTGTCTTACGGAATTTACAAGCTATGGTTTGGCTCATATGAACACCATTGTGTTTACGGAAGGTGAAGTTCGAATAGCAGAACATGAGATAGTTCCAGGTAAAAGTTTTTAGCGATTGGGAGCATGTGGATTGGCAGTTCCAGAAACAGGCAACGTGGGAGCAGACTAGGTAGGAGGTTCATTGAACAAGGACATGCCAATGCGTCACGTGAAAGGTTCTGCAGGAGAGGAATCGCGTTGCTAGGAGAGTCGCCGGCAAAGGAGGGATGGAGTAGAGACCTTAATCAAGAGAGAATTGTCAAAGCAGGAAATCTAATGCAGAGTTTTGGTTACTCATAGTGGTTCCAATCAGCTGAAGTTGGTGACATGACTGTGTCGTGTCTCCCTTCCTTTCTGCCTACCCCACCAATAAGAGGCGAGGATCAAGTAGCAGCTGGCGCCAAAGGGGCTATGAGAATTTGTGCGTAGTAGATGAAGCTGTTATGAGAAATTACGTACTCAGAGTTGTGGACACGGCACACGGTTCTCTCTCGATTAAGGTCTCTAGGATGCAGAAGCAAACGGGTCGAGAACAGAAGAAACCGTAGTGTGAGAGTGGAAAAGGGATAAGGAAAAGGATAGAACTCCAGTCGGTGTCCGGGAGACGTTATACATCGGATTACAGTCACGAGAGCGACCGTAGTCGGAGCGGAGAGGAGCGTGACAGCGCATGTTTTGCTTTAGTGGGAGAGCGACAGTGCCGCCAATGCGAAAGAAAAGCTTGGAGATGGCGGCGTAGCGAGTGCGTGTGTGCGTAACTAGGCGCCTGCGGAGAGCGAGAGCGGGACCAATGGGGACGTCGTTACGGGTGCACGCGGTCTCACGGAAGTGCATAGACAAAAGCGTCGCCGCGTCGCTGCCGCATCGGTTTCCGTTCGAGGGGAGGATGCTCGATGCAAGCCGGGGACACGGAAGCGGAGGAAGCAGCGAGAGACAAGGTTTAGCAGACTGTTGCGGGGCTCTGCCTACGCACGCCAGCAAAGAAGAGGAAGTTGAGATTCCCCATATTTCACACGAATAAACAAGGAACACATAATGGATGTAAGAATTTCAATGAATTTAGGATGCGCTGAGGTAATGTTAGAATACATGGTTCTGGGGCCTTGGTGCGTGAGTTCAGATGAACGAATGTTCCAAGCAAATTTTATTTTGGAGACCGAGTTGATTACGTTTTACATAATGATTTATGCTCCGGCCTGCAGGAGATAAGTATATATTTGTCTAAGTACTATCGTGAAAAATAACTATCTTGAAAGATGTAGAGTACTGAATAAAAATCTTTATACCACATATAAGCACACCAACTTTTGAAAGTGGAACTTCTCCAACTTTTTGTTTTAAAAAAGTGTTAACTTATGATTTATAGCTGTGATAATAAAAATTTGAATACCTGAAAAACTGATGAGCTCTAGTTTACATGGATTTAATATTCACTTAACATGATAGGAAATACCTTTTTATACTTATTTTAAAATACTGTAAAATGATTATTTTCAACTAGCCAGAACGAGATGGAAATTTCAGAAGCGTGTATAATTCATATTTACGAGTAAAAGGACTGAATAAAAAGAGATCTCGAAAGAATTCTTTGAGTGATAGGTAAATTTATATAAATGTCAGATATATAAAAGCTGTCAGTGTAACCCGTCTTTAAGAGTAGGCTGGACACATTAAGTGTTGGTGCTCAGTGAAATCCAACCATACGTAGGATTGATTTCCTCCATCAACAGCAAGGGCAGCCACTCGTCTAACAGAGTTCGCCGATCTCACATCTAATTCATCCGAGTGAAAATGTTTAATGCATCCCTGCAGAGCCTGGCTCACGAACAAGCTACTTGGTAAGCTATACAGGAACTGAACATTAGGCAACCATGGAAATATGAGTGTTGTCTCCACTGCGTGGATAAAAGTGATAATACCATAAAGATCATCCATATTTTATTGCTTATCCGGAAGAACCAACACATACCCCATAAAATGATAATAACGAATAATGTACTGTCAGAAGAGTTATGCTATACTGTTCGTCTTCGCCCAATAGTTTTCCAAGTAATTTATTAATTTGTATCCAATAATACATATTAATGTAAAGATAAAAAATTCTTGATTTTTCAATGCGTTTCCCTGGTACGTATCACAATAAAAGAACAGTTTGGGAATTCCTTTGACTGACTGTTACTCGTACCATATCCATTACGCCAAGCGAATTTAAAACATAAAAGTAAAAAACCAACTTATCTTACTTTTGTCTTGCATATCTCATTTTTATTTCTTCATTTGCTACCAGGGTTTGGATAAACATCCAGCTCTCTTTTTGGACCACATTCTACGACTTCTGAAATACAACAACAAAAAATCTCCGATTCAGATACTTTTTCGTATCCACCTACAAGTCTACCTTCACTTCATCTGGCAATAACGCCCTAATTTTGTGTCTGGCATTAGCAAAATATCAGTTTGCTGCGTAGGTATTAACACACTCTTCAACAATGCTGTAGACGTAAAAATGACATGCCGGATTCATGTCCATTAATGTATTAAAAATGCATCGTTAATTACATTTCCAGTTCCATTACGAGGAAATTGTCCTCTCTCATGCTTCTTTCCATTTCATCTAGAACTCATATTTCTAAAACCGCTTCATTGGTATTTGTGAAGGGTATGACATCCTCATTATTTATACGTCTTCGAGAGTCTTCAACCTGCCCGCCACAGCAACCGGAAGTTCATCTGTATGGACATTATGAGCGCGGCGCCATTGAGCGGGTATCGCATCACGTGATTAACATTCCCCTCTACGCCTCACAGTCATCCTCTTCCCAACTATTTCACCAGGGGTGGTGGTTGGGATAGGCAATGGTAGACGATCCAGTCACAATGTTCGCTTCATTTCATCCAAGCATGGTCCAAAGGTCTCAACAAGTTTTCCAATATTCTTCTGATCGCATCTCCACTCATGTTTACTTTTACAGCCATTGTTGAGGTTCTTCATTTCTCTCTTCATTTCGTCTCAGTTACACTTTTTATTTATCTTCTATTTTTGTATAAACTCGCCTTTCAATTATGTGCCCCTAAACCCTAACATCTCTAAGAGCAGTCATTTATACCAACTTCTGCACCCAAAAACGTTATATTCTTAAATATAAAGAATAACGATTAAATTCTGTTAGGAAAGTATAAACGAATTGAAAAGTACATTTATTGTCTGTAACATTTATTTCAAGAGTTCTAATTTTTTGTATCTTCGCTAATACCATAGATAATGCCAACACAAAGTAAAATTTTGTGAAAAGCACAAAATTTTTACGGGTTTATTTGTATTAGGGATTAATTTCAACTTTCCAAACTTTTGGACCGGTTGGGAATAAGTTTGTTCAATTACTTGAACAGGGGGAGGAGGTCTGACTTGACGTCAAACAATCCCACACAATAACTAAAAAAAATATTTAAACACAAAAATACGCCATAATTTTAAACTTAATAGAGATTATTTCGATCCCCACTAATAATGTTGGGTTAATAGGGAAATAGATTTTAGAACTAGGCGTGTTTTCCTAAAAACGGAAATGAAAAACAAATATAGATTTTGGGTTTTCTTGTAATATCTCCAAAATTTAATAAACCTTGAACAGTTACTTGACATTTAATAATTCGTTCTCATTAAACTCCGGGTCTCGTCGGGACGAAAGAGATCTAGATTGTTCACATTCTTTCATTTGATGCCACGATAACCAAAGGATATTTCTATCAGCTCTGAAGAATGGGCATCATAAAAATCCAGGAGTCCTGGAAGTTGATTCATGGAATCAATTTAGAAAATATCCAGACATGTTAATTTAGTCGCCAATGAGAAAGCGGCCCATCGGCGACTAAGTTTTATAACCTACACATGTCAAACGTGAGGAATTCAGCACCGTTACTGATTTATTTTCATTTTACTTAAAACGCGTCTTAAATATTTGTGTCACTGAAATATGGGTGGTACACATTTCTATCACAAACCAGAGAGTACTGTTTAAAATGTTTGTACATGCTAATATCTCTAACGCAAAAGCAACCGTAAATTGCTAACATATTTACAATCAGCTGTCACACGTTTAATTATTATTCGGATGCATACATGAAATGCTACTCAATCGGGCATCTGTTTCATTTAATGCTTCGTAATTCAGTTAACTGCCCTCCGATTTAATTTAAAATGCAACTTTTGTGCGCAGATTTTGCTGTAAAGCAGTTAGAGATGGCCTAACAAATTAATATTTATTTGCCAGACGCGGTGCATAAATTAATGAGAACACTTTAAATAATTTCGAATGCATCACAACAACAAAAAAACGTTATGGGGCCTCGAGCTTTACATTAATGTGAACTATTACGCTGCAAGATATTTTCAACGTTAAGATTACAAAGGCTTTCTTATTTAATACGCACATAATTGATATTAAAAATGTTACAATGGTGTTAGATATGAGATATACTTTTCTCATTTATATCAATGAAAATAAAGGATTGAGGAGACACACAAATACCAGCAAACCACAAACGTTACTGGAAACATTCCTAATATATACCAATAGGGACATGTGAAAGAATAAATTTGGAGACATAGCAGAATTCACGCGAACAATGCTGCGAGTACTCAGCTAGTAACGTATATTTTACTTACTCATAATATAATAAGTGTCCAATATTGCAACAACGTTTAGGAAAAATACTGGAATGCTTAAGGAAAAAAACGAAGAAATTTTAATGGTGACAACGCGATAAATATTTTATCACCACACTCTATATGAGAATATACGAGCGGAGACAATTCCAGAACAAAAAACAGGGGTACCCCGTTTTACCTCACCACCCCGTTTTGTCACACCTTCTCCTATTTTCCTTATCAGACAAACATACGCAGTATTTATGATTCTTAAAAAAAAATTTGGAAAGAGAGTAATAATGAAAATTTCATGAAAGGTTGAAAGTTTTTAATTATGTAGCAGGTTTACTTAAACAACCATATTTATAAGTCACAGCCTACAAATGCTGCCGGGTACTATTTAATCCCAGTTCACTGTGTTTGCGCGTCCCCCACATAAGTGTAGGGTGATTAGAGAGTTGAAGCTTGTATCTCATTTCTCAGTCACTACTAATATCTTATTTGTAATTAAACATTACTCTAATTCGTTATTTAATTGTAAATTTAATTCGTTGCATTATTTCAACATCCCATGAATTAATTCAGGTGTTCATCAATGCGTATGAAGAAGTTTAGCTAGTTAGAAATAAACGATAATTTTATCTGTTGTGCAAAGTTATTGATTTTTTACTTTTAATTATGAAGAATTAGAAGACTACGCTCTAATACGAAGTTAAGAAATTTATATTAAAGGTTTTAATATTTCAATGAATTTACGTTAAGAATTTATTTTTGTCGTTCCCTGATCGACAATACTTACGTCGTAAATACGTTCACAAATAATGCAAAACGTAACAAACAAACAAACAAACGAACACTATGAGTCAGTAGGCCTATTGTGAACTGAACTACGTCCTGTGAAACATATTCCCTTATCTCACAACTCTGGAAAAATGTTTTTCTTATGAGTTCAAAAGACATGATCAACGGTACAGCTTGCTCCGCAAGTAAAAGAAAGTGAACATCAAAATACTCGGTCACAAAATATCCTCGGAATATTTAAAAAATTGGTGTTCAATACCTTCCCAATAAAAAGGCAAGCGTGAGACAGGATAGAGTAAGCTTGTCATTTCAGGGTGACAGCTCAGGCGTCGGGGGAGTTACGTAGGAATATTTCATCGCACGCCGGTGACGTAGGTAAGGGTGAAGAGGGTGGAGGGAGTCGGTGCCCGAGCACCAGCAACAAATTGTCTGTCAACGCAGGAGCGCATGTCAATACAGGCGGAAGAATTCAATCAGCACGCGCAGTGACAAACTTTGCTAGTGACGTACCAACACATCCGAGAGATGAGGTGTATCTGTTATATATTTCATTCACATTAACGCAAAGTGCGTGTCCAAAGAGCTCATCGAGCTTGATGTACGATGAGGGAGTTAATACTTGTAAAATAATGTTTTGATCGTGCCATTCCTTTCCTTGGTGAATGCTAAAGACGAAACCGCTCTTACTTTCTGGTAGAAGCAAAGATAAATTAGAGCCAGCTCCTTCGGCAATCTCAGATTAAACTTAAAAAACTGGATTTTAATCATCTTACATGCACTCAATAAAGACACTACGTAAGATACAAAACTACCCATGCAGATATCGTCAACGTTGAGTCGACTTGCGACGTATTTCGAAGGCGAAATCGAGTCGACGATCGACGTGTAAACGATGCGGTCCCGACGTCGGATCGTCCGAAATTTGAAGTCGAGGCGACTCCGTTACACGACGTTGAGACGACTCGGTTATAATAATAATATTTATAATAACAGCGTTTGGGTGTCTGCTCCCGTTAATTGTGACCCATTTATCTTTGGCTTCAACCCTACGGGCGGAATCACATTCACAATTTCGACATTCCGTCTTCCACTTCCATCTGGTAGTGGAAGCAGGAACTCTACTTGGGTACATTTTTCGCCGAGAATTAATTTTGCCAAGAACATCCCATCTTCAACTTTCTTACTTGTTTAGACAGTTTACTATTCCAGGTACCAATAGTACGACAGAGCAATACAAGAGGATAAAAACCTAGCTTATGCATCCATGTTGCATTGTCTCAGTGGTAGAGTTATCACTTTGAGATACTAAGTACCCTGGATCAATCCACGCTGCAGTCTGGTGCCTGAAATCGGAGGTTAAAAATAACGTTCTTATATAAATGCCTCTAGAATCTGATTTAACAAGATAATACGAAGAATAATATCCACCAAAAATGTAATAAAAATGATAATACAACATCGTCAATAAAGTTGTGCATAGTTGAGTTGACAACACCGAAAAAATTATTTCTTGAGTGGTAGAATCGACGTCGCGTGCATACGTGTTGACGTTGTCATGGTGTCGTTACACGCCGTCGAATAATCGTTTTTCACGACATTGTAAAGACACCGTTCTCCGACATTGAATCGACGTTACATGCATAGTCGTTGGCAACGTCTTCACGACGTTGTTTTTTGACGGTGGCACGGCTTTTACGACGTTGAAACGACGTCGTTACGACTCGAAATTTCTACGTACGTATGAACTGAAATATTCTTAGAATACTTTTACTATATTATTTTCCAGAACAACTCATATCTGAATGACGTAACATGGCATCATGCAGAATCCGGTTGATCGCCTTTACCTTCTAATTAAACATATGAACTTAACGTTTCGAGGAAATTATTTTGACGTATAATACGGAAATCTTGATTTGTTCTAAGTTATTATATATATATATATATATATATATATATATATATATATATATATATATATATATATATATATATATATATATATA